>JAOQMS010007405.1:0-17002 GCA_027563885.1 Erythroxylum longipes
TGGACGTAGCCCAAGGTTAAGGGTGAACCAGTATAAATCGCGGTGTCATATTCTCTAACTCTTACCTTTTTTAATTTTCTTATTGTTAGAATAATAGATACTAATTTCCGTTATTGTATTACTCATTAAAATTAAGTGCATTGTTTAAACTTGTAATCGTCTGAATTAGTCAAGAAAATCAAGAAGATTTTAAAGATTCATATCTTAGATGATTTAACACAATTTAACCCCCCTTCTTATATATTTTGCATATTATACGTGATTTCTATATTAACAAGTGATTTACTTCAAGTAGAAGGATCAAAACCTTTAGGGATCAAGCACAAAAAGGTTCTGTAAATCTCCTTGAGAAGTATACCATTTAAGAAAAATTAGTGGACTACATTTTTGACAAAATTTCCAGTTATGTTCCATGATTCTTGGAAACAATTACCATTTAGGCCATCTAGCCTTGGCGCCTACCTACCATCCATACCAAAGACAACACTCTCAATCTCATTGTCATCCACAAGTTTTGTTAAAGAATCAAAATCTGTTGGAGCAATCTACTTTAGGTTGAGTTTGCTAAGATTTGTAAGAAAAACAATAGAAGAACTAGTAATGCTAAGGAGAGAAATAAAAAACTTGACAGCTTCATCTTGAATGTCCTAAAGTGTCTGAAGTAATACACCATTTCTGGAGGTGATTGAAAAGATATTATTATGGTTTTCTCTTGCAAGAATTATGTTGAAAAATAAGCCAATGCAATTGTCACAATCCTTGAGCCATTTCACTCTTCCCTCTATTGAAGAAGAGAAAAGTGGTTTTTTGTTGTTTACAAGCAATTAGAGAGAGTTAGCTTTTCTTTGTTTAACATTAGTTGATCATCTGGCTTTGGAGGCAATCTTGGTTTAAATATCTTCAAGTTCCAATCTAGTGGAGTTAATAGCATATATAGTGGATCCCTTTGAGAAGTTTAACATTTTAAGCACATCTTTTATAACCTTAAGCTTTTGGATACATCCAAACTACATGGTTCCTTCAGTATAGTTTTTTGCACCCTTCTTGCAAACCTATGAGAATCCTGGTTCGTTAACAAGATAGTTATTGAACCTAAATGGACAATGTTTAACAATTTTTAGAATAATTTCTTGACAATGATGGGAGTGTGATCAAAGAAAATTGGATCCTTGAACTTGGAAATGCTTTTGGGAAACTTTCCAGCCAAATTCCATTGATTAGAGCTCTGATGAACCAATTTGATTTTTGTTTGTTGGACCAAGTGAATGAGTGTCCCATAATTTGAGATCTATCACACCTATATCTTCAACACAATCTTTGAAATTAGTTAAAAAAAATTGCTTAGATTGGAGTGGACCTAAGCTCTAGAAACATAAAAAGTTGAGTTAAAATTTACACAGATCATCTAAGGTTTAGTGATGATACTATTGATATTTTTTGTATTACTCCATAAAGCTTTTATCTAGAATCCAAAGTTTTTTGCATATATTAAGGAGATGTTCATATTAATATTTTCCTGTAAAAATATAATGTTAAGATGTATTGCTTAATCATTTGATTCCAACAAATCCACTCTGATTTCATCATATTTATAGAAGATAATTATTCTTTAATAGGTATGATAATTGTGGTTGGTGATAATTTTCCAATAGGGTCCTAAAATGCTTAACTTGCTAAGATTCTCAAATCTTATTTTGGTTTCAAGTAAGCCTACTATGAGAGGTTTTTGTTTCATTACAAAATCTCTTAAAGCTGAAAGCTTAGAGGGGCAATTTATTCCTCTTACATTCCAAGTTAAAATAGACATATTATAGAGAAATGCTTTTGGAGCTTTTCCTCTTGCCCCTTTGTGATTCTTTTTACCACTATCTAGAATTTTTCACTGTTTTTGACTTCATTCATTCCCTTTTGTCTGCAAATTTTTTCAGGTGATGATTTAACTATTGGAGTAAGAAAAGGTGTTTTCAGGTTCATCTGCATTAGTAACAAATGCATCTGCTTTTGCTATATTAAGAATTGAATCTTTAGGATCTATGAGTTAGAAAATTGAGTTTCCTTCTTTGTTAATTTCTTCTAAAGTAGCAACAATAGAAGATTCTTGCATACTTACCATCTTCATTTTTCCACTAATAGCATATGTTGTATCCAACATGTGATTGTTTTCCTTAGTTTCCAAGGTATATTTTGCGTAAGTTGTTTTTCAAATTTCCCCATCTGGCCTCTTGGATCCTTCAGTAATAATAATAACAAAAGTATTAATTTGCTTAGGATTAATCGTTACTCACTTCCTCATTTCAGTTCCACTAGCATTTGTATTCACAGAAGCCATAATCTCCTTATGTTAATTTTCTTCTTTAATCCCCATCAGCTCCTGGTAATTTCTAGAATTAAAAATTTATTGCTGTAGCTTTCCATATTTTTTCTTGTGTCTTCAAGGAAGGCCTCCAATGGTAAGGGATGGCAATGCTATCTGCTAACAATTTGTTGTCATCTCCTAGTGTCATTACTGGGGTCTCATTAAGGAGTTCCTTGGATAGTTCAATGTTAACATAAATTCCAGCATATCCAATTCTTTTCTTTTTGGCAATATTCTCATCCATATAAAAAGGCCTTCCAATGTAACTAGCCTTGGATAGTTCAATGTTAACATAAATTCCAGCATATCCAATTCTTTCCTTTTTGGCAATATTCTCATCCATATAAAAGGGCCTTCCAATGTAACTAGCTGGTGATGTTAAACCTTGAGTAGTCCAATATTCGAGGGGTATATTATGAAAAATTATTCAAAAAAGGATTCTTTGGATCTTAATGATTTATGGCTTCAAGCTTGGCAACTATATTTATAAAAATATTTGTTAATTAACTAGACACTACAGATCCTCTTCGAGTATTTTGTAAGCTTCAGATGTTGAGGAGAAAGTTAAAAGGATAATATTATCATCTGAAAGAAGCACATATGTTAGCCCCTTATTTTTCTAGAGTTTGTTAGCCCCTCTATATATTAATGGGAAAGCTAATCGTTGATTAAAAAAAAGCCAACCATAATGGACTTCTAGCTACTAGCTCCTTCTTATAGAATCTTAAAATTAGGGCATAAAATGAGTTTGTCATCCATTTCTAAAGGTGGTTTAAAGGATAACTTTAAGTAAATTGATCACCAATTACCCATTTCCAAGTTGTTTTGGAAAATGATGCAGTAATGGGTAGGGAGGAAGATGATTCTGGGGAGGGGATGTGGGATGGAAAAGGTTGGAATTCGTCCTAGAGGGTAACATTTGGCATCCTATTGAGATTGGTCTAAGAAAATAAAGAAGCAACTTTACAGAGTGTGGACTAGAGAAAATTGGGTTAAAAAATTGTAATGAAATGCAAGCGGGAAAATTAGAAAAAAAGAAGGAGCAAAATACCCCTAGTTAGTCAGAAACCAAAAGCAAGGATTATGGATAGAAGGAGTGTGAGACGAAGAGCTAATAGGGAAGTTGAAGGAGAACTAAAATGAAAATGAGAAAAGGAAAGGCATAACTGTATTGCTTTTAGAGAGAGGGAGGAGGATTGCTCTTTAACCCATCATAACCTATCCCCCGTCTCTCTTCCTTTTTTTGCTAATTCTTATCTTCCCAAGTTTCTAAAATATTTATCTGGCCATTATTTTCCACCTTGATAACATCTTTTTTTCTATTTTTAACAAAAATAAAACATAAGGAAACTACATCAACAATGGAACTCGTTGAGAGGAAATGAAGATCATATTCTGTCAACAATAATCAACCTACATATAGGAGCACCCCTGCACTTATTCTTTTGTGTGTCCATAAACATCAACAATCAATAATTCTCCACTAGCTCTAGGGCTTAGGTAAGACTTTTTTTTATTAAATTAAAGGCTTGTGATGTGTTTAAGATAAAAAGAAAATAATAGAAAAACTCAAAGGGGCTTAATTAACTAAAAAATTATATCAAAAGGTAGGCTATTTATATAACTTGTAAAACAAAGAATGCCTATATCATTTCATGTTAATGCACGTGATAGGATTTTGGTCTTGAATAGAAAATCAAGGAAAAATTGGGAGGTACATGCCATGAAGGTCACATATGAATGAAAGACATTAAGATTGATATGGATGTGTCAGTTTAAAAGGCCCAAAAAATCTTATTGGTTTATGTCTGCCTACTAGTTGTTACTTTTCTAAAGGAAACATACATTGATTAACCACAAAAGTAAGAATACATGCACAAGTTGCCATGAATTTCTCCAATTCATTTGACTCTCTAATTATAACTATACAATCCTAGAAGCAATAAAAAGGAGAGAATGTTTTGCTTTTTTTAATTAAAACATGCAAAAGGAACATAAAAACAAACATAAGAACCTAGTTCCCATCTCCCACACTTAAAACTTACACTTTCCCCAATGCAAGATTAATTGTAGGAGATAGAGCATTCAACAAAAATAAAAATGTAAAAATACAAAGGAAAAGAAACAAACTCCCTTAGGTAGCCTCCTAAATAACGTCTTTATTTACTGTCACTCGTTAGACTTCTGCTTTCTCATTAAATGGTATAAATTGGGTCTTGTAGTATCACCAATTCTATATTATCCACTTTAAATCCTTCATAATAAGGCTTTAGGTGATGACCATTCACCTTAAATGTCTTAAGTGTTTTTAGAATTTGAATCTCTATTGTACCATAAGGAAAAATATTAGATACCACAAATATCAACCTAATAGTAACCTAACTTACTTGGAAACAATTTAAGTGTAGAGTGATAACAAATAACTTTTTAACCACTAATAAAGCTTTTCTTGAGATCATCTTATCATAGAAAGCTTTGGTTTTCTCTTTATAGAGCATTGCATTTTTATAAGAATAGTTCATCATCTATTCAAGCTCTTGCAATTGAAACTTTCTATATATTCCTATTTTTCAAGACTCATCTTGCACCAATTAATAGCCTAATATGCCTTATGTTATAGCTCTACAGGAATATGACATGGTTTTTTAAACATCAATTTATATGGCTTTATGCAATTGGTGTTTTATAGGCTGTTCTATAGGTCCATAATGTATCTTCCAATCTTAGGCTCCAATCCTTCATATTAGGTTGAAATATTTTCTCTAGGATTGACTTAATTTCTCGGTTAGAAACATTAGCTTGGCCACTCTTTTGGGTATGATAGGAAGTAGAAACCTTATGTATGATATGGTATTTCCTAAATAAAGCTTCCATCACCCTATTGTAGAAATGTGTTTCCCTATCACTTATCGTGGTTCTCAGAATCCCAAACTTGGAAAAGATGTTAGACTTGTAAAAATTTGCAACAATTTTAATATCATTAGTCTTGGTGGCTTTAGCTTCCACCTAGCTAGAAACATAATCAAACATAAGTAAAATATAACAAAAACAAAAAAATAAAGGCAACAGTCCCATGAAATCAATGCTCTAAATATAAAAGGTTTCACAAACAAGAATGGGTGTGGGTGGCATTTGATTTCTATGTGATAAGTTAGTTGTCCTTTGACACTTGCTGAATGACCCACAAAAAAATTTGCATCCTTAAAACAAATGGAATAATAAAACCACTCTTTAATACCTTATGGGCAATTCTTTTTGCTCCTAAATTCCCTCAACAAGTGTAAGACATGGATCAGACCACTTTATGTCCAATGCCTCCAAAGATAGGGATCATCCCTCGTATGATCAAATTTCTTAATTACTCTTAAATTTTCTTCTTTCTTAATGATTAAGTTTTTTATAGCCACATTATGAAAATAAGTAATAACTTTAGCACCCAAAAAATATAATTAAAAAATTTCTAAATCAAATACAACAGATAAAAGCTCTTTTTTTATTTGTACAATAATTAAATTAGGTTAAATTTAAATGTTTTTTTAGCATAATAAATTGTATGTGCATTCTTTCTCACTCTATGTCCTAAAACCACCCCTATTGTATAGTCGTTGGCATTATATATAATCTTAAAGGGGAGGCTCCAATTTGGAGGTTGAATCACTGGCGGGGATGTCAGGAGCTCCTTTAATGTATTAAAAGCCTCTTTGCACTTATCATCAAACTCAAAAGGAACATCTTATTGTAATAACTGGCATAAAGGGGAAGCTATCTTTGAGAAATCCTTGATAAACATGTTGTAGAAACCTATAAATCCAAAGAAAGAATGAACTTCCTACATTTTTTTGGGGTAAGTCAATGCAAAAATAAAATCAATCTTTGACTTATCAATCTCTATCCCTCTAGAATATATAACATGCCCTAAAACTATACCTTAATCAACCATAAAATGATATTTTTCCCAATTAAGAACATGTTAGTTTTAATGCCACTATGATCTTCTCAGCATACATAGAAAATATGCTCATCATACACCTTTAGAAATTTACAGGAGCATTACATATACCAAAAGGCATCCTTCGATAAGCAAATGTATCGAATGAGCATGTAGAATTTGTCTCTTCTTGACTAAAGTTGTCATTGAGGGAAACAACCATTTGGAGGTGGACATGAACATTTAAATGATCATTTAATTTTCTGAGACCATGATTCTTCACAATTTACAATGAATTAAAGGGTGTAAAATGACATGTTTATGTATACGGTTGTATGGGTGATTGTGTCCACTTTAGAAACCCTAATTTTTATTTATAAAAAGGGGAAAATGAAAAGAAAATAAGGGTAGTTCATAAGAGGTTCTGGGAGGCTCATCAAAGGCTTAAGAGGCACGTATTGATAGCCTAAGATCATAGGGATATTCTAAAGTGCGTTTTATGGTCCTATTAGCTTTATGTTTTTCCTTTAGTCTTGATGCTATGATTGTGAAATAAAATTTTAATGGGACCTTGGTTAGATGAACCCTCAAATAGACCTTGTACTTATTTATTTTAACTTAATTCATTCTTAAGTTTCGCTGAGATTTAATTATGTGTTCTTAATTGGCCTTAAATTAATAATGCTAACATATTATTTTATATATGATTTCATGCAAATGAGATTCAACAATCCTTTTGTATAAATAAATATACCATAATTAAAATGAGTTACATGAAAACTTATAGATAGGTCAACATAAGTCTTCTAAATTAGGGTTAAACATAATAGTTCGATTAATGAAATCACATGGGTTCTAACTAGAAAGAGATTTCAATTAATTAACTAAGGATTAGGCATTAATAGCCTAGACCAAATATATTAACATAAGATCGGGATTTCCATGGTCTAATAAACTATAGATTAAATTAAGTAGTGAAATCATGATTACATGAGAAGTTCTAGGGTGATTCAAAGTCCAAATGCCATTGTCTTTATTGATTGCTTTAATCATTATTCTAGTCTATCAATCATGTTGATTCATTTTTAATTATTTTAATATGGAATTTGAATAATTATAATCATAATAATTTGTTAGACTAAAAAATAGAAACACAATAAGTACTAGTAATTCTAGTTCTTATTAGATCAACCCGTACTCACTAATGCTAGGTATAACTACATTGTCTGCCTATAGTTAAAATTATAAAATCATAATTCACATGAAGGTTTTTGGCACCATAGTCAAGGACTAGGAATTAGAAAAAGCTTATTTTTATTAATATTGTAATTTTTTGTTTAGGTAGTTCTATTTCCTTTATTATTATGTTTATTTGTTTATCCTTAGCTCTCTTTTTTGTTCTTATGTTTATGGCCTATTTCTCAGGATTTGGGTTTTCATTTTTATAGTCACAAAACATAATGGAAGGATGGAGAGGACAATATTTTTAGGGGAATTATGTTATGCCATCACTTATGACAATTTTGGAAGCTTAGAAAGAGAGGTAAGGCGACATCTACTCCTAAGCTCAACTAATATTTATATTGTGTTGCTATATTTATAGGGGTGATCACCTTAATTATTAATGTCAAGTACTAGACTATATATCAGAGCACCCAATTTATATGCAAAACTAGCCTAAAGATACCAATATAAGATTACCTATAATCTAAAAAGGAGAAGTTATCGATTCGACCTAGCTTGGATTTTTAAAATGATAAAAGTGAATTATCAATATGTTAAAATTTTTCTTATGAAAGGATTTGTTTTAAATGAAGCTTCCCTCTATAAAATCAAAGTGCTGGGTGTTTTATTTGGATATACCAAGCTAGAATTGAGGGAACATTTGACTACAATAACATTATACAGTGGGGAGAAGCTAGAGGTTAAAGAAAAGGAGGAAGTTACCATTCAAGAAGAGGAGGAAGAAGAGACAATTGAGAAGATAAAAGTTGAGGACATAGAAAAAGTTGTTGTTTAAGAAGAGAAGGAAGATGAGAAGGCAAAGAATATAAAGAAAGATAAAGAGGAGGAGTCAAATAAAGAGGCTATTAAGGAATCATCTGTCCATAATGCAAATTATCGTAATCAATCAAAGATCTGTAGGTTTTATTATTCCTTATTATATTGATAGTTTTACTAAAAAGGGCATTAGTGGAGTTATTCAGTTTTATTAATTTGATACGTTATGTCCCTATTATCTTATAGCATACGACCAATTTACAGGCTAATGGACCTTTAAATGGGAAACTGGGAGGACATAAGTTGTTGATTATAGATATAGGTGGAAGAAGGACTTACTAAGAAGTCAAACTATAAGGCTTATGAAGAAGTGTTGGTTAGGAGGCAACCTAATGATTAGGTGTTTTTTCTTTGATTGAGTAGTTTATAAGATTTCATTAGTAGTTTAGTTATTTTCATAGTTTTAGTTTAATGGTCTTAATTTTTTAACTGTGATTTGATGTAGTTCCACAACTTATAAAGGCAACATTAACCCTTACTTTAGAGTAAAAAAGATTTTACCAATATTGGATGAAAGTTAATAACATTAGACAAGGTTAGAAATCTTTTACTATTAGGAGTATACCAATGATCCTTACCCCCTCCTTTATTTATCGTATTTTTCTTTTTTCTTGCATGTTTTGTACATTGAGGATAATATTCAACTCAAGTGTGGGGGAAGGACTCAGTAGTCAAGCTTGTCAATATCTTAATAATGAATAATTTGGGATTTTTTTAACAAATAGGTATTGATCGAAATGATTCATTATGAGTTTGGGTATGATTATGATTTGATCTATATAGAAAAATATTTATGAGTTCGATGATTAAGTTTAATTTAATTTAATTCATCAATTTTGAGAATGGATGCTTGATTTTCATTATGATACTTTATGTATAAATTATAAATGCATTGAGTTAAATTCAAATTATTTTTAACATTTTCTTTACCTCTTGTATATAAAAAAGAAATAGAAAAGAAAAATATAATAGTATGTGAATAAACAAGCATAAATAATTTCATTCTATTGGCTTTGTACCGATGAAAAGGTCAAAGTTAAAGAGTGATATTAATAGCCATTTGAGATAGTTACCTAGTAGAGTAACCAAGGGTATTCTGACAAGATGTTTACTCTAATGTTGAAGTGCTAGGTAACTTTTGAAACAAGTTTCTAAATACTCTTTTATTGCTTAAATTTAGTGATTCATTTCGAATAAGGGGTATGAAAAGGTTTAGAAGTTTTAGCATTTTTCTTATGTATGTTTACTTTATGCATTAAGTGAAACAGTATGAATTCAACTAAAATTTAAAGAATTGTGGATTGAATTGGATTGATTTACAATTTGATGCAAGTAACTAAGTTCTTTACAATTTAATAATCTTTGCAATTGAATGAAAAATGGAGAATCTTGATAGATATATTTGATTAGTTTAATACTTTCCTACAATTGTTTCTTATTAAGTCAAGAGTAAGGAAATTAATTTGCTTAAGGACAACCAAATGCTTAAGTAAGAGGCAGTTTGATAAATACTTACTAGACTAGATTTCTTATCCTATGTTAATGCATTTTGCTTGTTTATTTGAGAGTTTTTATTTTTATACTTAATTCATTATTATGTTTTTAAATCTTAATAGCCTTTATAGACCTAAATGAGTTGAAATTGGACTAAATTAAGCAAAAAGTTAAAGGATCAAAGTTGTCCTTGAGGGTTATGGTTGTGTAAAGGTGGACATAGTCATTTTTGTGATTGTGTTTCTTGCTACTTTATGAAGAATTAAAGTTATTTAAGGGACGCAGTCATGGGCACGACTGTGTGGGTGACTGTCTCCACTCGAGAAACCTTAATTTTTAAGTTATAAAAAGGAAAAACAAAGAGAAAACAAGGGTGATTCAAAAGAGGTTTATAGGAGGCTTAAGGAAGGCTTAGGAAACACTTATTGGCAGCGTAAGATGATAGAAAGAACGAAGAATAAGTAAGGAACACATATTAAGTGTCATTCCATTAATATAAATTGGATTCTATAAAGATTAAAATAGATCTCATCATAGTTCTTTTAGTTTTTTAGTTTTTCCTTTAGTCTTGATGTTATGATTATAAAATAAACTTTTGTTAGTACTCAGATTAGATGAACTCTAGGATAGTCCTTTTAGATTTTATTTTAACTTAACTCATTCTTAAGTTTTATTAAGATTCAATTATGTATTCTTAATCATTCTCAAATGAATATTGCTACTGTATTATTTCAACAATGATTTCGTACAATTAAGATTGAGCAACCCTTTTGTATGAATAGATCTTCTATAATTAAAAGGAGTTACACACAAAATAAGTCTTCCATGTTTGATTAAACCTAATAATGAAATTCACAAATCGATTAATGCATTTATAGGGGTTGGGTTTTAACGACAAAGAGATTGCAGTTAATCAAACAAGGGATGGGTGTTAATAGTTTAGACCAAATATATTAATATAAGACAGGAATTTCCATAATCCAATAAACTATAGCTTAAACTGAGTACTGAAATCTTGATTGCATAGGAAGTCCAAGGAGAATTCGAAGTCCAGATATTATTGTCTTTAGTGATTGTCTCTAATTTTAATTGGATATTTCAACTCCAATTTGTATCTAATAAAGGTTAAGGGGAGCATTGTCCAAAGAAGTTTCTCATAAGACCTTAGGAATTATATAAGGTACATTTAAATGATTACCTTGAGAATAGGGGGATCATTTTATACTTAGAATACACTTATATTAAATCACTCACCTATACTAATTAATGTTTTACTTGAAGAAAAGAGGTGTTACCCTTTCAAATTTAATAGTTTCCTCACTAAATTAGATGGTTATAAAGGAGCCATTAAAGGAGGTCTAAACTTAAATGTATGAGGGCACAAGTAATATGTATGCATAGGGAAGATACAGTAGGATAAAAGACAACTAAGCTCCTGAATAATGCTAAATTCTTAAATACTTAATTAGATATGAAAGAGGAAAAAGAGAAATTGAATGAAAATTAGGGCTCATTATATAGATCCCCTAATGAGCAAAACTTGTTCAGTGCTAAGAAACAATACTTTGTAACTATACAATTAAATAGTTGAGGTAAAGTTCTCTTTAATTAAACATAAAGTAAGGGTTTTATAGTTGAAAACAAATGATAAAACACTAACTTTTTCCATTAGTATTTACTATAAAAGAATTAACAAATTTTCCATTAGTATTTACTGTGAATGAGGAATATCATTCAAATCATAACTCTCCTGAACCAAGGTTGTTCTTTGTTAATTGTGAAACTTGGGATTCATCAGGAAATTTACTTCTTTTTCTTAAAATCAATAGGTTCCCCTTCAAGCTTCCACAAGCATCTCATTACTAAATTCTATGATTGGCTTTTTTTTAGGAGGCAGATGCTCCAATTAGAACTTTCACTCCAATAGAAGTGGAAGAAGCTCTCTTTTACATGAATATAAATAAGGCACTAGGACTAGATTGTCTAAATACTTTTATTCATAAATTATAAAATATCACAAAGATTCATATAATATATGGTGTGCTTAAATTTCTTAACAATGAGAGAATTTTTTATAAAATAAAGAATTCATTAGTAATTAAAAAGTTAGTAGAGTTTTAAAAAGCACTTAGCTTAAAGTAAGCTAAGCTCGATAAATAACTTCATAACCAAGATAAGGGTTAACTATCATAGAGACTATATTTGAATGACTTAAGCTTCAGACTAGGATAATTCTCCTTTTCTTTAGCCATATGTTAGAACTTATAAAAGCTCAAGTAACAACTCTCTTTGATACTTTAATTCTCCATGTATTTCCTTTTCATACATTGATTTTTTAATAAATAATGTGTTATAGGGGTTTTCGAACTAGGTCTATACCTTGCTTGGAGCCTTCCTAAAGTGATTTTCAATATTTAGAAATCTTCCACTAAAGACATTCTCACTCTTGTAAAGGATCATCTTTTCTATTATGTTGAACAAACCTTCAATGTTATATTAATACTTTGCATGTTCTAAATGCTTGCTTAAGTTTCTTTTTTAGCTAATTCTATTTCTTGTTAAATACGATATCAAGTTCCTTATAATTTTAGAATCTTTGAAAATGATTAATTGCTCTCTAATCCAAAAATTAAGCTCTAACTTCATTTAAATAAAATTTTTCTAATAACCCAAAACTTCTGTTGTTACACTCCTTCTAGAGATAGTATATGCACAATCTAAAAGCAAGTTCACAAATTGCTTTATCTTTTCTGACTTGGCCTCTAGCATTTTGTAACTTATTATGACTATATAGATTAGATTGGGAATATCCAGGTGACATGTATACTTAACAGCTTCCCAAATCTCCTTAGAGATTCTACAGTTAAAAAGAAAATGTTTATTTGTTTCAAAATTTTCCTTGCAAAACACACAAGACTTATATATGCTTGGTTCTTAAAGTTTAGTCTCCTAGCTTTATAGGTGAATATAAAACTTTATCCTAGTACAAAATAATTTATATGATCATTGTTTGTATGTTAGCTAATATGATGAAAAAATTCATTGCTTAAATTAATGATCCATCACATCAAGCTTTTGTTAAAGGAATATTGATTAGGGATAACATATAGTTAGTACAAGAACTACTCAAAAGCTATAATAGGAAAGCTCCTAGTAAAAATTGCACTATCAAAGTTCACTTCTGTAAGGCTTATGATTCATTAGATTGGAGATTTATCTTGAATACTATTTATGCTTTTCATTTCTTGTATAAGTATGTCAATTGGATTAGCCATTATTAATGGTGATACTACAAAGCTCTTCCAAGGAGCAAGGTGATTAAGGCAAAGGGGCCTCTTTCTGATTACCTTTTCACCATATGTGACAGGCCCCTTTCTTGATGACAAGGTGACCTGCCTGACACCCTATGAAAACCCTCAAGTCGATATCCAATGTAATTAGAAAATTCCCCTGGAGCTAAGCCTTTTCCCTTTTCTTCAAAATATTTTAAATCAATATAAAAAAGGGTAGTATTGGAAGTTTTCAAAAGTAACCTTCATTAAAAAAATTCGACAGCATAACATCTATTATTTAATAAAACCAAAAATTTTAGGTTCTTGAAAAGAACTTCAAAACACTACTATCCACTTAACGAAAGCACCACTGCTACTTTTGGACTTTAAATCTATTCAGAAACATTCTCAAAGGTTCAAACACATTCATGCATTTAGTTAAAGAAAAGAACATTTATAGATAACCATATTTTCATAAAACCAATATGAAGACATATTTACAAAGATGATGAAATATACGCTACAATTTTCAACACCAGTCTGATTGTAGTCAGCTTCACGACTGGAGAGAAAATTTCATTGTAGTCAACACCTTCTTTTTGTTGAAAGCCTTTGACAACCAATCTCGCCTTGTAGCGTTTGCTTCCATCGTGCTCTTCTTTGATTCTGAAAATCCACTTGTTATGGAGCACTTTCTTACTCGGTGGTAGTTCTGCTAATTCCCACATCTGATTTGACATGAGTGAGTCCATCTCTTCTTTCATGGCAGACTCCCACTTGATTGAATTCTCCACTTGCATAGCTTCATCATAACACTCTAGTTCTCCACTGTCAGTCAGCAACAAGTAATGCAAAGAATGTGAATAACGCTGAGTTGGTTTAGGAATTCTGGAGGAGCGTTTCAGTTCTGGTGTGCCTGGTTCTTCTTGAACTACATCAGGACTATTCTGAACATCATTTCCAGAAATCTCCTCAAACTCAGCAAATTCCTTTGTTTCAACATCTGTATTGGAGCTGTTTGGTTTTACCATCAACCTGTCTTTGTACATCACATTTTCATTGAATATGACATCCCGGTTTCTGATGATCTTCCAATTTTCATAATCCCAAAACTGGTAACTGGACTCATCACCACCATATCCAACAAAGACACATTTTTTAGACTTAGCATCAAGTTTACTTCTTTCAGCAAAGTCTATGTTTACGTAAGAAATACAACCAAACACTCTTAAGTGCGAAAGGTTTACCTCTTTTCCGTATTCCACCATTCAAAGGAATTGAGGGTCCACGATTGATAAGGTAGGCTGCAGTGTTAATAGCTTCAGCCCATAGCATCTTGGGTAAGCCAGCATGTATCTTCATACTTCTGGCACATTCATTCCGAGTTCTGTTCATGGGCTCCACTACGCCATTTTGCTGCGGTGTCATTGGAACTGTTTTCTCCATCTTAATCCTATTGTTTGCACAAAATTCTCTGAATCTACTATCTCTGTACTCTCCTCCATTATCAGACCTCAACCGCTTGACTTTCAAACCAGTCTCATTTTCTACCATGGCCTTCCATTTTCTGAAGGTATCAAAGACTTCTGATTTTTTCTTCAAAAAATAAACCCACACCTTCCTTGTAGAATCATCGATGATGGTGACATAATACAATGAGCCTACAAGAGATGGAATTGGGGATGGTCCCCATACATCGGTAAGAATCAGCTCTAACTTTTCTGCCTTTGGTGTCTTGACAATCTTTGCAAAACTGACCTTCTTCTATTTCCCAAAGATGCAGTCCTCACATAGGCCAACATCTACACTTTTCAGATCTGGCAGCTTCCCCTTTGACAAAAGTGTCTTCATCCCTTTCTCGCTCATATGGCCAAGCCTTTGGTGCCATAAGTTTGATTTTCCATCAACATTTGCTGCTGCAATGATATTTTCTAAATTTGAGGTTACATAGAGAGTACCAGACTTCTTTCCACGAGCAATGACGAGTGCTTCTTTGGTAATCTTCCATTCACAATCTGAAAAAGTTGTATGATATCCTTCTCCATCAAGTTGTTCTACCGAAATCAAGTTTCTTTTGAGGCTAGGGATGTGTCTCACTTCTTGCAGCTTCTAAGTAGTCTGGTTTGGCAAATTTAATCGGATGTCTCCTTTTTCCACGATCTTCAAAATTTCATCATCAGCTAGATGAACCATCCCGAAATCACCACTGACATAGTTTTCCATTATTTCTCGGCATGGGGTGGCATGGAAAGATGCCCCTGAATCCAAAACCCATGATTCAATCGGACTGTTGACGCTTAGAATCATAGCATCACCTGCTTCCTCGGTCACATTTGTAGATTCCTATGCACCGGTATCTTTCTTCGGTGCTCAACAATCCTTTTTAAAATGACCTTCTTGTCGTAATTATAACATTAGAAATCTTTCTTTCCCGATCTAGATTTGCTCCTTCTAGATTTCAATCTGCCACAATTTGAGTTTCTATCTGAAGTTCTCCCTTTAGATTCTATGTGTAAAACCGAAGAGGTTGATGCTTTACCTGATTCTCTCCGCCGAATTTCTTCACTCAATACCAGGTCTCGAGCATTGTCGAATTTCAATTTAGTATTTCCCAACGAGCTGCTGACTATTGTAACAGTAGCATTCCAAGTGTCTGGTAGAGATGATAAGAGAATCAATGCTCGAACTTCATCATCAAATTCAATTTCCACAGAACTTAACTGGATTGTGATTCTGTTGAGTTCATTCTAATGTTGGGCCACTGATGTCCCTTCTGCCATCCGCAAATTGAATAACCGCCTCATCAAGTGAACTTTGTTTAAGGCTGATGGCTTCTCATACATACTAGAGACAGCCGTTATAAGACCTGTAGTGGTCTTTTCCTTTGCTATGTTGAAAGCAACATTACGAGATAATGTCAATCGAATAACTCCGAGGGCTTGTTTGCCAAGAAGATTCCAGTCTTCATCCTTCATGCCCTCTGGCTTTATTCCTGAGAGAGGTTGATACAGCTTTTTCTGGTACAGATAATCTTCAATCTGTATCTTCCAAAAGCCAAAGTCCGCACCATCAAACTTCTCAATTTTCACCTTCCCTTCATCTGCAGCCATCGCTCCCACTCGAATCTAGACTCCTTTAGATCGTTTCTAACTATTTCTATAAACCACCGTGTACTAAGACACCTTTGTCGGTAAAATAAAACTGCCGACAAAATTTTACTATTCACAAAATTTACCATTCATGTGAATAGTAACTTTGCAGAAAACTGCAGAATTGACCACCAAAAGCTCTGATACCAGTTGTTGGGAAATTATTCAGTTTTTCCCATAAAATCATATTAGTAGGAAAGCGAAATAAAAGTGGTAAGAATAACACACAATTTGATAACGGAGTTTGGCCAAATTTGCCTACGTCTCCGAAACTGCTGCAGATCTTTACTAAGGAGAAAATTTACAAGTGTTTACAACACTAATACCTCACACCCAATTATCCCCAAGAATTTTTCTCACAAAAATTCTCTAAAAAAACACTCTCTATAGATGTGACCTAAAGCATCAACCTCTTTGGCTTTAAACACAGAATCTAAAGGGAGAACTTCAGATAGAAACTCAAATCGTGGCAGATCGGAATCTAAAAGGGGCAAATCTAGATCAGGAAAGAAAAATTTCAAATGTTATAATTGTGGCAAGATGGGTCATTTTAAAAAGGATTGTCGAGCACCGAAGAAAGATACCGGCGCACAGGAATCTGCAAATGTGACTGAAGAAGCAGGTGATGTTATGATTCTAAGTGTCAATAGTCTGATTGAATCATAGGTTTTGGATTCAGGGGCATCTTTCCATGCCACCCCATGCCGAGAAATAATGGAAAACTATGTCAGTGGTGATTTCG
>JAOQMS010007425.1:0-17001 GCA_027563885.1 Erythroxylum longipes
CATTTCCGTCGGTAAAATGCGACGGAATTTGTGTCGTCGGTAATATTCCGACGCTAATTCTCAATTTTCTTGTAGTGTGTGTAAAACTATTGTTGTATTACATGTGAAAGTAATTAAACTGAGTAAGGACTCCACAGACATACACAAGGTATGTCGAACTACGTTACTAAATCTCAAGTGTTGACTTATATTTATGAGTTTAATTTTTCTATTTTTTGATTGTGCTAAATTTTGTAAAACTAATGAAGGGAAAACTTTCAAAGACAACACAACATGTACAATAGAAAAATGCTCATAAAAAAAGCAGAGGCAGAGTTGTGGACAACAATCTAAGAAGTTCAAAAGTTCCGATACAAAACTCCTTGTGTTTAACTTTTGATTCTTCTTAACAAGAAAATTCTGTACTTGCATTCCTTACAGAAATGTTACCTTGATTGAAAATTATACTGTATCAATAACTTCTTTTGAGATTAAAGTTTCCGATCAATAGGTGCAAACGTCAGATACACGTCGGTTTTAGAATATTCTTAAGAGTTTCTTCTACGTTTCTTACCAGAACTGAACTCGCGTGATTGATCTAAACCTAAATGAAGCACAGTTGCAGTATGCTTTTTTGCTTCTGTCAACAACAATCCAAGGGACTCTAGTTGTCCATAAGCAGGGGAATCCTCAGCCCCAAAAAGCAAAAGAGACGTGCTTCTCAGGGGCAAGATCATGGATTCCCTTTGCAGGTTAAGGTTTGTGGCTCAAAATGGCTAGTTTCATTACGAGCGAGTGTTTGATGAGAGGGCCCTGGATTCACGACCATTTCCAAGGCCCCATAACAAGTGGAAAAGCATGCATGTGGTCAAAAGTCTCTTCCTATCCTCCTGCTAAATGGCTTCTTGGTATCCTCAGTGGGCAATCATCACGAAACTTCTCAGTTTTCTCTTTGCACCCTTTTCTCCGTCAACACTCGTTCTCCTTTTCCAGATAAGTCTTGTGGAGCCACTGGATGGGATAGTTCATGAGGCAGTTCATTTCATGTGACTGTGTACTCATCTTTGTCTGCTTATCGCAATCAGTGGTTCATGTGGACTTTTCAAGGTCTTTGCATAATAAAGCATCTTTGTCTTTTTCTCTGATCTAAACAGGACAAACTTTACGAACCTTCCTACCTTACATTATGAAAGGACATCTTTAATTGTGCAACATGCAAAACATATATTCCCCTAAAATTTGGATAGCAGGAGAATATAATGTACTCGTTGGACCACTAAATTATATTCTTCATTTGTAACCCAATGACAATCTATTTTCTATGATACGCTTGAATGGTAATTTGAATTTTAAGGAAGTCCCTAAACTTACATTACAATCAGGATTGAAAATTTTGAGAAACTCATCTTTTTTTAAGTTGTAATATTAAAATTTAGAGTAAAATATATCATAATTTTTATTTCAATATTTATATTTTGAAAATTATCAGTTATTACATAACTTTTTCTATCATATTTTATTAAAATTTTTATTTAGTATTTTGAAAATTATCAGTTATTACATAACTTCTTCTATCATATTTTATTAAAATTTTTATTTATTATTTTATCTAAAATAAAGTAATATTAAAATTTTAAATTTTAATATAATATTATTTTATAGTTATAAATAAACGAATAAAGTAAATAATAATTTCTTAAAATAAAAAATTATATGCCAACGTGAAAATATGGCTCTTCTTTTTATTAAAATTTATATTTAGTTAATTAATCCTCACGTACTTACATAATATTGGTTCATGGTGGGCTTGGTATGGTAATGTGCTTGGCTCTTTCGTCGCGCGTTTACTTTTCCAATCTCTATTGTTGGTTGTCTCTGTTATGTGCCATCCCGTTAATAAAAGGCTCTGCTTTCCCCCGCTTCCCATAATCCATATCCATTCACGCCACTTTCCTTCTCACAACACACACAAAACACGCACTTTAAGGCCGTTTGCTAACCCCTCACCATCCCTCTTACTCTTCTTCAATGGAGTCCTCTGCAACTATGTCTCTTAAACCTTCTCCTTCTTCATGTACGTCACGTTTCGCTTCCTCTTCAAATCCCAATACCAATGACCCTAGACCCAGGCTTTTTCCCAGTAAAAAGACTCAGTGTTTCTCGTTCAAATCCATCAAAAGCATCCACGTTCCTCCGCCTGATTCAAAACCTATTTCGTCTAATTCCTCAAATCTCTCTCCCTTTTCTTGCTCTGCCGTCACCTTCTCTCCATCACCCGCCGCCGAGTTCGTGCCAAGCAAACTTAACCAGCTGATCATCGAGTTTCAGTCCATTTCTCAGCCAATCGATCGCGTGAAACGACTCCTTCAATACGCAAATCTTCTCCCTGCATTCCCGGACTCCTCTCGGGTCGACTCCAACCGTGTCATGGGTTGCACCGCCCAGGTTTGGCTGGAAGCTAGCTTAGACCAAGATGGAAAGATGAGACTTTGGGCTGATAGCGATTCGGAGGTCACACGCGGGTTCTGCTCGTGCTTGATTTGGGTTCTCGACGGGGCGACGCCGGAGGAGGTGTTGAGTGTCAAGACGGAGGATTTGGCAACGTTTAACGTGGGACTTAACGGCGGCGAGCGGTCGAGAGTAAACACGTGGCATAATGTGTTAGTGAGTATGCATAAGAGAACCAAAAAACTTATAGCTGAGAGAGAGGGAAAAATGCCGTTGGATCCGTTTCCCTCGTTGGTTATTAGCTCTGAGGGAATTACCTCACAGGGTAGCTACGCTGAAGCTCAGGTTCGATGGTTTGTTCTGTTTAAATCTTTCTCTGTTGTCTTTGTCTGTCGGGTATTTACTATTTAGTTAGATTCTGTTTTATTTTTGTTTCTGTGAGTGTTATTTATTTTTTTTGGAAATTACTAAGCTTGGATTGAGTTTATTTGCAGGCAAGGTACTTGTTCCCAGATGAGGCCAAAGTTCAAGAACTTGTCAGTGAGTTGAAGGAGAAGAAAATAGGAGTAGTTGCTCACTTTTATATGGATCCTGAAGTTCAGGGTGTATTAACTGCTGCACGGAAGCATTGGCCTCACATCCACATATCTGATTCTTTGGTCATGGCGGATAGTGCGGTTAAAATGGCAAAAGCTGGATGCAAATTCATAACTGTTTTAGGTGTAGATTTTATGTCAGAAAATGTTCGGGCAATTCTTGATCAGGCTGGCTTTGAAGAGGTTTGTATCTTTCTACTTATGGTAGGGCAGTAGGACTTTTAGTCAGGTTAGATATTAATTTTTGTAGTCGGTGAACGATTTACTTAAGCAGAATCAGAAATTTGAAAACAATCCCAATGCGAGAGCAAGCTGCATGGCTACCTAGATCATACTTCTCATTTGTCTGAATTAGTTCACGAAAGGCAGAATTTTCTTTTTTCTTTTCCTTTTGCTCAGCTTTGTTGCTACATTCTAACAGATTAGCTAAGGTGTGATGCATTGTGTTTCTGCTAAATACTAGGGATGCAACTCATGGTTCTGTCTCTCAAATGCAGGTTAGCGTTTATAGAATGTCAAATGATCGAATTGGTTGCTCTTTGGCAGATGCTGCATCTAGTCCTGCTTATATGAATTATCTTGAGGCAGCTTCCGCAGTCCATCCTTCTTTGCATGTTGTATACATCAATACTTCTCTTGAGACAAAAGCTTATGCTCATGAGCTCGTTCCTACAATCACCTGTACTTCTTCTAATGTTGTTCAAACTATCCTGCAGGTTTGTAATCTACAAACATCTAGTTTTAATATATTGAAGTTTGTAATTAATCTCCAATTGGTTGTCACATAATTCACTTTTCTTCTTTCTCCATTCCCTTTCTCAACAGGCCTTTTCTCAAATTCCAGACTTGAATGTATGGTATGGTCCTGACTCATACATGGGGGCGAATATTGTACAGTTGTTTCAGCAAATGACAATCATGACCAATGAAGAAATTGCTGAGGTGCATCCAGCACATAATAGAGATTCCATTAAATCTTTGTTGCCTCGCTTGCATTACTATCAGGTGATCATACTTTTTTAGTCTCAGTCAATAAACTTCAAGGTCGTGTGTTTCATAATATTCCTAGTGTCTTATGCATACTTGATCATTTATGAACAAACTTGTGATCTAGTATGTTCAATGATGTTTACACGTTGCATTTGACCACTTAGGCTGTTTAATGGAGAAGTTGGACTTTTTTTTGTCTTAAAACGTCACTGTTGGATCCAATAATTTCTTTATGATTCTTTAGCTTACAGCACTTTGACGAGTTGCTGAGCATGTAAGTCAGTGTTGATCACGGGCAAATTCTCATTGATATTAGAATAGTCAATGTTCTAGTCCTTTGGCCCCATTTTTATTTCTTATTGATTCATTAACTATAATGGATACTGATAATGAGAAATGGATGTGGTTTTCTCAATGTTGAAACACAAAAGGAAGCATTCGTGAAAAAGTAAATCAGCCATGATCGCTTCTTGCTGCTAATTTCTTCCTTTAACTTACTATTGTATTTACAGTTAATCTCTTGTTACTGCATTGCTTTTTGAATTTTCTGATGGTATAAAAATTTTTCAACAGGATGGGACATGCATTGTTCATCATCTCTTTGGACATGAAGTTGTTGAGAAGATAAATGAAATGTATTGTGATGCTTTCTTAACTGCACATCTGGAGGTCCCTGGGGAAATGTTTTCCTTGGCCATGGAAGCCAAGAGAAGAGGAATGGGGGTAGTTGGTTCCACCCAAAACATATTAGATTTCATAAAGAAGAGAGTTCAAGAGGCAGTGGACAGAAATGCCAATGACCGGCTTCAGTTTGTTTTAGGAACCGAATCAGGAATGGTCACATCAATAGTTGCAGCAGTACAGAGTTTATTAAGTTCTGCAAAATCTGCTGATGGAGCCAAAGTTACTGTTGAAATTGTCTTTCCTGTCTCTTCAGACTCTATAACAAAGCCATCATTTAATTCATCCATGGGTCTGAAATCTGCTCATGTAGGCAATTGCATATTACCTGTTATACCCGGAGTAGCTAGTGGGGAGGGATGTTCTATTCATGGCGACTGTGCATCCTGCCCATACATGAAGGTTGGTACTTCTCTATCACTATTCACTGCAATTTACATCAAAGCCCATTCTGTTGTGTGTTTCAATTAGGTGCATTTGCTGTAACTTTTTGTTGGAGATTGTATATGGAATTTCCTGGACCAACGTATTCATAAGTATCTACTGCTAAATTCTCCTACATATCAGGGAAACCCCTCATGCAGATAGGTATCTATTGCTTTATGACCCTTATAAAGCTGTTATTCTTAGTAAGCAACATGGCCAAAGATCCATTCTTGAAACAAGTTTTTTGTTGTCAAATATTTGCCATAAATAGACTTTCTAAGATGCTTTTTTTTGGCTCGATCTTCCAGATGAATTCTCTTAATTCTCTCCTAAAAGTAACTGACCACCTTCCTCACAAGAAAAACACAATTGAGGCCTATGAAGCTGCAAGATTTAAATTGAAGACGGCCAATGGAAACTCAATTGCTGACGTGGGTTGTGAACCAATATTGCACATGAGACACTTTCAGGTTGTCTTTCTGGAAATGTGAATCTCTTAGCTTCATTTTATGGGAATTGTTGTATCTAGAATTCTCACTTTCTTTGGATTCCATTGCAGGCTTCCAAGGAATTACCGGAGAAGCTTGTCCACCAAACTCTTCACTCAAATGGTAATGGGAAGTCAGCATTATAAACAAGATAAAACCTGCATTTGCAAGCTGAGTTACTGTTACTATATGGAGGAAGTAACGGACAAGAACAGGGAAGCAGAATGTTGTACATTTGTTATAACAAGGAATGATCCTTTCATTTTCCCTCCCTTGGACCAGTTTTTTTACTTTACTTCTCACAGGATATTAGTACTGTTAGCTCCCATAGGAAATTGAAAGAAATTGCAATATTTTCATCGTGTTGTGTTGTGGTTGTACAAGTGAGTACAGTAGTTGCATGATTGTTGGAGGAACAAGCATGAAACTGCTTTATTTTTGGCTACACAAGCAGAGTTCCCTTGTTGGTTATGTATGATGGACTCATCGGCGGAATCAAAAGTTCAATAAATGACATACCAAATACTGTTTTGTCATATTTAAAACAATATAACATTGACATTTTCAGGTCAGTCATTCACCAGCAAAGAAACGGTTGGAATTGACATTAAAAAAAAGAGTTAGAAACAGGAATCAAAATGGTTATTATAACTTTAATTGGTGTTCTATTTAACAAGTATATCGCTTTGTAATTTAAAAAAAAAATAGTGATATACTCTCAATGTTTGATGGTTATTTGGTACAATTAATTTGTAACGTCATGATATGTTTTAATGTAAAGTATAATTTAGAAATAAGAAGGCGAGTTTTAGAATAACCGGAAAAATTAATTGTTTTTGTGACCAAAGCCTCGCAAAGCAGAACCTTGTGCACTTTGGGACAATATAAACACGTGTGTTGTTTTCTAGCGTTTTAGTTGGAAATGGATACGTAACACGGGCGGTTGATATGTGATATGTCCTCAATCAACACGTTTTAGTTTGATTTAACTGATCCTAAGCTTCCTAAAGAACATGTCTACGTTCTTTTTGGGAACTTCGATCTTTTCCCCATACACAGATACCACGCCTCCATTACAAACTGTACGCTCCCTGATCCCCTGCGCTCCTGGTCAGATCTTTTTCTTTTTTAATTTTACTAATTTCTCAAATTCCTGTTCTTGCTTCTGTAACTTGCCAATTTAATCTATTTTTTTTAATCCTTTTCCTTGTTTTAATTTTAATTTCTTGTTTTGATCCCGATTTCCCTACTTCAACCAACTTATTTCGATGCCCTTTGTTTTTGGCTAACGCTCAACCAACTTGTTTCGATGCCGAATCTGTGTTTACTTTATTCTTCATGTCCAGCTAAATTTAGATTTTTCATGGGATATTTTTCAGAATGCTTCTTTTTGGTTCAGTCTCGTCCATTTTGGGCTACTTCTCCAGTACCTATTTCTCCAATCGTTAGCTCTTTCTGTATATCTATTTGCTAGGAGTTTAAAATCAGACAATAAATTTGCATATTTGAATGGCAAAATTACATCGCATTGTTGGGTATTTCTTTCAATGTTATTTTGGTTTAATATGATATATTCTGTCCTGGGTTTTTTCTGGTTTGACGAAACATTTGGTGAACTGCTGAGTAAGTTTCAAGGTACAGATTCCGAAAATGTTGTGTTCGATAGGTTTATCAGGAACTCCTGAGTGATTGCAATACCATGTAGCTTCTCAATTTTAGCAAACCCCACCCCGAAGATTAATGCAATTAAAGAGGATTCCCCTTTTTTTCAGTCATCAAAATTACCAGGGGAACTCATAGCTTGTGCAAGTGCTTTTTAGTGGTTAGCAAACCATCCCAAAAGATTAATACATTGAAAGATAATTCCCCTTTCTTTTTGGACACTAAAATTACTGGAAGGAAGTTGTAGCTCGGCGTAAGAACTTCTCAGTGGTCTGTAAGTTATACATAAGTAATTTTAGACCGACGAGATATTGCACTTCTATTGAAAACAAAATTTTATGTTAAAGCTTTGACATTTGTAAAACTTTGTGCAGCACAATCATCATCATGATACCTGCTTAATCGCTTTTCTTTGGGGGAAAGGAATGTGGCTTCTTTAAGAATAATAAACGTGTCTCTTTTCCTCTTGTTTCATTGTTCTTTTAAGGGATTTATTTGGTTGATTTGTCCCACAATAATTCTTCTCGTTATATTGATAGGGTATCTGTGCTAGCCCTATGGGGTCAATACATGCTTTAGAAAGTGCACAGGGGAAGCTGCCACTCTTTTCCTTTGGGGTTATCTCCGATGTTCAATATGCTGATATCCCTGATGGCAAATCATTTCTTGGTATTCCCCGATATTATCGACATAGCTTTAGTGTATTGCAAAGGGCAATCGAAACATGGAACAACCAACAGAAGCATATTTTTGTGATCAATTTTGGAGATATCGTCGATGGCTTTTGTCCCAAGGACCAGTCCCTAAATGCTGTGAGGAAAGTAGTGACAGAATTTGAGAAATTCAAAGGTCCTGTGTATCACATGATTGGTAATCATTGTTTGTACAATCTTCCACGAGAAAAGTTGCTCCCATTATTGAAGATTGAAAGTTTTGATGCCCATGCATACTATGATTTTTCACCTGCTCCAGGATTCAGAATCGTTGTACTTGATGGCTATGACATTAGTGCCATTGGATGGCCTCCAGATAATCCAAATACATTGCAGGCAATTGAATTTCTGAGAAAGAAGAACCCTAATTCGGATAAGAACAGCCCGGAGGGACTAGTGGACCTTGAAAGGAGGTTCCTTATGTTCAATGGGGCTGTTGGGAGAAAACAGATGGAATGGTTGGATAATGTTCTTCAAGAAGCAATGAAGTTAAACCAGAAAGTAATTGTTTGTTGTCATCTGCCTTTAGACCCTGGTGTGTCATGCCGAGAAGCACTTCTCTGGAATTATGATGAAGTGTTGAATGTCATACATCAATATGATTGTGTTAAGGCTTGCCTATCTGGACATGATCACAAAGGCGGGCATTCAATCGATTCTCATGGAGTACATCATCGGTCCTTTGAGGCAGCCCTTGAGTGCCCTCCAGGCTCAGATGCATTTGGATACATTGATGTTTATGATGACAGATTGATACTTGTTGGTGCAGATAGAATGAATAGCACAAGCATGCTCTTCCACCCTTAGTTATACATGTAGAGTACCTTGCACAAGTAACCATTCTTTAATACAGTAGTATTACATTTTCTTAATCAAAAGCATTAAAACATTTGAAATGAAGATATTAACATAAAACTTCAACTGTGGAAAAAAATCAGTCCAATGCCCTTGTTCTGCTGAGGATGTTTGGATTGTAGTAAGCAATTGCAATTATTCCGGTTGTCCTGCAGTTTTGTTTGGGAAAACTGTGTTGGATTGAGTATCATATTAATTCAGCCTTGTGATGACATTACTTTTATGATGAACGAAGGTTTTATATATGTCGTAGCCATCTTCATATGCTGTGATATTACTCTGTGTTGAATTTGATGCAGTTTTCGACTAGCATTCATTACCCAAACAACAGCATCACCTTGCTGATAGTTTAGTGCTCATATCACAAAGGTGTCTTTACTTACATGTGACATATAATCTGTGCTCACTTTTCTATCAGCTTCCTGTCAATTTAATTTATCTTACGTGTAAGATCATGTGCTGCTATCCTCCCTTTTACGGAAGTTGGCCATAAGCCTTGTTAGTTGTTGAAGCCAATGGATCTCTTACTTGAGCTAAGTAAAATAATTCAGTGCCACAAGTTCAATAGAATATGTGCTCAGATCCTGTCAGCTTTCTATCCATTGCATTTATATTAATGGCAAGACCATGTGTTGCTATTCCCCCTTTTATGCAAGTTTGTCATAGACCTGTACTTGATATCTTACACAATCTCAGTTAGTAAAATAATGGCGTACCCCAAGCTCAGAAGTCAATAATGCACTTCCTACAGATGACCTTGAACAACTCTTCTGACTTTCGAAGATATTCGTACCAGTCGAGGACGATAATCATCGCATTTGCGTATGTTTGATTGTAACTAAAGCAATTCTTACACTTTCTATAAGCAACAAGAAAAGGTCATAACCCACTAGCAGCGTATCCCAATAATAGAACCTGATATGCACTATAAACCGGGTGCAGATACAAGAAAAGTAAACATACTAGCATAACCCATCTGTCTTCCACTTCTCTTGGGTGCCATCTGTCATTCTCTTTTAAACGAGGAAGATGCCGAAGAGAGCTAGAACAGAGAAACCAAATGAAACAAATGGAGGCCCTCAAATCCTCTGTGTACATGACCTTGTGTTAACCTTGTTTCAGACTATTTCATCCATACATTTGCGGCGTCCAGTGATTACCTTAATCTTGAAAAGGTTGGTGGTCTTTTTGGCATTTGTGGTCTGCCCAAAAGCCACCTGGCGATCCCGGAGTCGTATGCATAGGCGTGTACGAAGCACGTAGCAGTGGGGACGTTAGTCTCCACCGTCCATAAAGGTTTGTAAGGTGTCATTGGCAGATCAATTTTTTTTTTAAAAAGTAAGTAATGAATTCAATTAAAAAAAGGGTGTAAATTACAAAATGTCCAAAGTTACAACTTTACGGAGAGGAACTAATACAGAAAATAAGTAACTACAATATCAAAAAATTCAAAAGTAGCATCTCCGATAAATGTAGTTGCACCTTAATATGATGATAAATGCGTTATTGATTAACAGCAACTATGGTTGCCATTCTTAGCTTGATGTAAAATTGCATCCATCATACTCTTTGAACCTTTCTACCTTATCAAAGATTTTAGTATTTCTCATCTTACATATGTAATGCACTAAAATAGCAAAGCCTATCTTGAAGACCTTTTGGTCCTCTCTATTGGTCCACCTTTAACTCATTGGCCCAAGATAAATAATTTATCCAATCAAGATTTTGGTTTTGTAGTCTAAAATCGCTGAGAAATGCATTCCATATTGGCTTAGTGTGAAAGCACTCAAAGAATATGTGATCTAGTGTTTCATTCATTCTAGAACATAAAGGACAACTTAGGTCAATAGTTTGAAATTTGATTCTGTCTCTAGTACCCTAACTGTGTAGTGCAGCTAACTATAGAATAAAAGAATGAGCTGGTAATATACCTAAGCCCCACATGAGAGCGTGGAAAGGGAATTTGACTATTAGACCTAGTAACAATTGCTTACAGGATTGAGTGGTAAATACACAAGACTTGTGAAGTTCCCATTTGATTACATCCTCCTAGGCTTGGTCTAGAAGATATGTAGGCTAGTGTTCTACATTCATTTCAATTCTTCTACTTATGTGGAAAGGCCAATGCCATGTATTGTTTTGAATTAGCACCTGCACTTTAGTAGCTTCAGGGATAAAACCTCTTAAAGCTAGAAAGAGTGGCGTATTACAAAGAAGTCCCAATTCATGCCAACGATCAAACCAAAAAGAAGTGCTTAACCCATTACAAATGTAGTGCTTAATATGAGGGTGCATGAATGACCTAGTGTGCAAAATATGTTGAAAGGTATATGATTGAGCTAGTTTTTGAGATATAATGTAGCACTCCACTCCTATCCGACACGTGCTCGTACGTCCATCAGACGTTCGAGCACATGCCCGGTGAAAACAATGCGCTAGAGTATTCACATTCACTTATATCATGGCATCATAATTTAAAACGCGAATAGCACGATATCTAAAACTCAATTCCTCATTTCATTTCATAAAACATAATGTACAATGTAGTATTACACTACACAATCCATATATATATACAACATCAAAACTATAAGAGTCTACTGTTCTTTTACACATTCTACATGAAAGAGGAATTTTTACAAAAACTCTATCCAACTCTTCAGTCTCAGCT
Source organism: Erythroxylum longipes (assembly GCA_027563885.1). Taxonomy (NCBI): domain Eukaryota; kingdom Viridiplantae; phylum Streptophyta; class Magnoliopsida; order Malpighiales; family Erythroxylaceae; genus Erythroxylum; species Erythroxylum longipes. The sequence goes on from JAOQMS010007425.1 coordinate 11,510, forward strand.
GATCAACCTTTGAGTCATTTCTCGAGTCCAAAAGCAATACTCTACTTCTTCTAAATAGTCTTAGAAGTTACGTATCCTCTCTCATACCTAAAAGTCACGTTATAATTTTGATGAGTTTTGCGAACTCAGTGAGCAAGTCATCATTGATGTGCTCACTCATATCACATAAAATATTAGTTTATAGACAATTCATATAATCACATAATACACATCACTTCACTAATCATCATGTTGAATCAAATATAATTTATATTCACTTAATTCACATTTCTCATTCAGAACAATTCAAACAATTCATTTTGATCATTTAAAATATACATATCAAATGTATAGACAATGCACATGTGACTCACATTTAATTATTACGTTATTGTGACCGAGTGCTTTTTTAACTGTCCTGTATCTGTTGTAGATATCGGGCTCATTGATAACTATCTCGTATTTGTTGTGAATACCGGACTCGTTTTACATAGTGAGCTTGAGGCTCTTACCACATTCTGAGCTTTAAGATCTTTTTCATTGGCTACTTTAATCACAACTGCCTTTATCTAATCATGCCTATCATGTATGAAATGCATCAAATCTCATATATTTAATCGGTCATTTATTCATTTACACATTCACTTTCACATTTCCATCGGACCTAAGTCTAGCATTCAACAATTATGTTGAGCACACTTATTTTTGTCAAATTCATATACAATGAGCACTTCTAATGAAATTTTCATATATCAAATCCCTCGGACCATTAATGTCTAAAATTAACACATTCACATCAATAATAATTCAATAAGTGAAATTTAAGCGAAGATAGATAAATCTTAGTAAGAACATCTAGGTTACTCATAGTATGCTCCAGATAGCTATTGCCTTGATGTCCTAGCAATGCTGGATACTGTCCCTCTATTTGCGCTTTTATATCTTGCAACACATACACATTTACACTACTAATTTGCACAATCATATTAATTCTCAATTATATACATATTTATATGTGTTATGTATAATACATGCTCAATTTGACTATTCCGGGTATATTTCCTTAATTCACTTCTCATGATCATTCATACTTCAAAACTCATATATGTCTAATTTGAACTTAGGTTTACACCTCAATTATACAAGATTATTCTAAGTTCATCACTCCATCATTCACTAAGGTAATTCTAGCATTATAAGATCTTATGATATCCAATTTCTCATTCATCTTTACTTAATACACATCATTCATCTCCTTTGAATCTCATTAGCATTCGTAAGATCACTTTCATTCCCATAACATCTCTAAATTTCCAGATTTATATACTTGATGTATAACAATCCATTCCTAAGTTATATTATCACCCTAAATATATTACTCATTTAATCAATTAATCCATCATTAAATTAAGTTCATTTCAAGCTTAATTTAAGCCTAAATGCATTAGAGGAAAGTACCTAACAATTTGTTGTTTCAATCATCACCTAAAAGATAAGAATTCATGTAAATGGCCCTTCCCACAATCATGGGTTATGTAAACAAAACATTTCCAGCACTTTCTTGCATTCCCACGATCATGGGTTATGCAAATCCGAAAATCCCAACAATTTATCTTCCAAATTTCCAGTTTTTTAACTCCTATAAGTTACATCCAAAACATCTTATGATTAGTTCATCATTCCTAGCTTAATTCCTCATCATTTTCTCTTCATTCTCACATCCATTTCAACTCAATATCATTCATAAACAAATCATAATCTATGGTTGATCATAAACACAAAAACAAAACATCAATGTATACATACATTTATCAAATTTCTGCACACATTCAACTCCATTATCACCTTCATTTTATCTCTAACTATCATCCTGGTTCTTCTCTTTTCAAGACACTACACTTGCCTTTTCTTTAACTTCAAACTCATTCTAATTCATCTCTATAAAAACCAACAAAATCCACGTTTTTATACATCAAAAACAAAACATGAAAGTATCCATTTATCTATCAAAATTTTTGCACTCTGGCTACACCATTATAATGATCATTTTATCTAAAAAACATGTCTACAATAACTTATGGATTATTACTCAACATATACACAAAAACAGGACATCAATATTCTCATTTCTTCACCCATGTTTTAACACATATTCATCAGCATTTTATGATCATTCAATCTCTAACTATCATCATAAAAGTTGTTATTCAACAAACAATGAAGAACAATGCTTTACACTTATTTAGCTTCAAGCTCTTCAAATAACCACTTAACCCTAGGTTCCAAGCTTTACACGATCATCAATATTTCAAGGAGGAATAGGTTAGGTATTTAGTTACAAGATGAAGAGATAATAAGGATCTTGAAGAAACAAAGTGAAGGATAGCAAGAACTCAACATGATGAGGGTGAGAGTGAGATGATTGTGAGTGAAGAAAATAAAGAAGATGAAGAAGAGAGCATATGACAAAAGTGAAAGACAAAGATAAAGATGGTATTTCAAAATGTAAATATTGTGGGATGGGTTTTAAAATAAGGTAAAAAAAAATGCTTGTTTTAAATAACCACTTAAATAACCAAATTCATAAGTCATTTTCTTAAGGTAACTAATGTCTCTTAACATCTAGTCTATTTTTCTCCAAATCTCCAAACCATTTGTCACCCAATTTTATATGCCACTTATCAATATTTCTATTACCATTTGTCAGTTATTTCTATTACCATTTATCATTTGTCTTGTCACTTAGCGTTTTTCCTAGTCCAAAAATACTCATAATTTTAGAAATTTTCCAAAATTTCACCAAAATTTCTAAATCAATAATTATACTCACCAAATCAATTTTCAAGACAAAATATTCACTATTCACATCATAATCATTTAAAAATCATTTATATCCCAGAATATGTCAAATGAGTGCATGAACAATCATTGTAATGTGTATAGAAAAATCAAATTCACGTATACGTATGCTAATATTATGCATGAGCATGAAATGCATTTCCTAATTTCTCAATAATATATTTAATGTACAGTATTCTAGGGTTCTAACCTTTAGCATGGGAAAACAGGATATTATAATTCTTCCCCTTAAGAAATTTTATCTTCGAAAATCTTCCCTGATTGTTCGAATAAGTGGGGATATTGTTTCCTCATGTGCTTCTCCGTTTTCCATGTAGCTTCTTCACTCGATTGATTCTACCATAGGACTTTCACCAATGGAATTACTCGGTTTCTTAACAATTTATTACAATATTCCACTATCTTTACCAGTTCCTCAATATAACTTACATTACTTGCAACTTCAACCTCATGTGCCAGTAATATATGCGTCAGATCAGACTGATATCTTCTGAGCATACTTATATGGAACACATTGTGTATCTAAGCCATCTCAATTGGTAAGGCTAACTTGTATGCCAATGGTCTAATACTCTCAATAACCTCATAAGGTTCAATATATCTAGGGCTGAGCTTATCCTTTTATCGAACCTCAACACTCCTCGCCAAGGCGATACTCTCAGAAATACTCTATATCCTACTTGATATTCCATATCCCTTCGGTACTAATCCACATAACTCTTCTGTCCATCTTGAGCTGATTTAATTCTATTTCAGATCAACTTCACTTTATCCACAGTATCTTGGATCAATTCTAGGCCTCTTACCATACTGAGACCCTCTTCATCCCAATACAGAGGTGAACAATACTTTATGCTATATAACTCCTCATACGGAGCCATACCAATACTACTGTGATAATGGTTGTCATAAGTAAACTTAATAAGAGCTATATACTGATCTCATGCTCCTTGAAACTCCAATACACATGTTCTGAGCATATCCTCAACAGTCTTAATTGTCCTCTCACTCTGTCCGTCTATTTGAGGATGAAATGCAGTACTGAAGTTTAACTTCATACCCAGAGCTAATTGTAAGCTTCTCTAAAATCTCGAAATAAACCTGAGGTATCAATGTTGGGCCCGAATCTCGTTTCTTATTTCGTGAAATTGGGTGACTTTTAAAAAAAAAGTCAATAAAACAAATAAAAGAAAAAGAAAATCACGTAAAAAGAAATTGAGTTGGGAGTGAAACAAATAAGTAAATATATTAAAAGGAAACAAAAAGGGTATGGGGCGTTAGACGCACGACCTATGTGTTATGTATTAATTGTGATTTAGCCTATATCACATTGTTAGGTTTTTATACATACGATTATATCAATCGGAGTACATCCTAACATGCATAGCGGTATTTAGGGGGCGTCTGTCTTTAACATGGGTGGTGTTGTGTTTGTAAGTATGTCCTGTGAGTCGCCCTCTGCACGTGTGGAGTATATATTATGCTAGCACTATTACAGGTAAGCGATGCAAATCTAGTTTCATAACAATCGATATATAGAGGTTAACTAGGCAAGGATAAACGATGCAGAACTAGCTCTATAGCCTTGCACTTCAAGGTATCATGAAAGTATTGTTTGCCATCACTGTTTACTTTACAAGAAAAGTGGAAATTGATCTTAGAAAAATTTATATGTTCCTGACTTGTTGTGCTAGCGAGGACGCTGGGCCCTAAGGGGGTGGATTGTGAGATCTCACATCGGTTGGAGGGGAGAACGAAGTACGCCATATAAGGGTACAGATACCTCTTCCCCATAGACACATTTTTTGGGGTGCAGGAAGAGCAAAACCGTGAGGGCCTTGACCTGATGGATAATGCAAAGCGGACAATATCTGTAGGTGGGTGGTTTGGGCTATTATAGTATGACTTCCAATAGTCGATATTAGCTCCAATTTCTTCTTAAGATTTATATATTTTATATAGCCTCTTTGATATTTCTATCAAAATACCAAATGATAGTTGACGGTGACAATAAACTAACTTATAAAATTCTTTCACCAAATTATTTAACTTAGATTAAATATCAACTCCCTTTGTTTGCTTTTAAAATTTAGATATGTCTTTTAACATTTTATGACTTATTAAATCACCTTAGTGATAAAGAAAACACACGCAAGAGGGGGGGTGAATTATGTGTAAAAAATTTCAAGGTACTTTCAAATTGATAAGATCGTGTGATAAAATAAATAGAAGGGTCCTATAAACTTTTGAAATGATCTTGTTAACATTGAAAATGAAAGGAGCCTATTAATCGTTAAAAGCTTGTTTAATCGATAAGAGTCTGCTAACTCTCAAAAAGAAAGGAACATGTTAATCGATAAGTGTCAGACTCCGTTTCCGGAGTCTAACTCTTACTTGCTCTGATATCACATCTGTCGGACCCCGAGTTTAGAGTCCAACTCACATGCAGAATACCTGAATACGTAAGTTATCTCCCAAAGAGAACACCTTGACCACTATCGGATTATCTTCTTAAAATCCCCTTTTCTAGTCTCAGTTCAGCTCTTAGAATAGTCGACTAGTCTATTCCTACCTTTTAACCTGAATCCCTCAATGATCAGCGTGGGTGAGTCCTCACTTTACACATATACTTGCTTCGGGGCTATTAGTATAAC
>JAOQMS010007511.1:0-16989 GCA_027563885.1 Erythroxylum longipes
ATGATAAGTGTTCCTATATGAGCATTCATATATGTTTGTGTGTGGTTCATTATCACTGGCTATAAATATATTAGCCAATAAGCTTTCCGGCTCACCCCATAGATTTTCTACTCCTCAGGTGAAGAATCAGCAGATCATAATTGAGCCTTGCAAAGTTTTGGCAATCTCCAAGAATTTCAAATTTTTGTAACTAAGTTAATGTGAATCATTTTTGGTGATCTTGGAAGCATATCAGCATAAACATTCTGTATGTATTTTGTAATCCATGATACTGATATGGCATTTTGCTATGAATTATGAAGATGTGTATCAACTTTGTTGTTGCAAATTGACAGTGAGAGTTGTCAGTGAAAGTGCAGAAAAATTCTGATATATGTACGTATAGATATATATGCAGATTCTTTTTCTTCTGTTAAGTTGGCTTTGTATTGCATGTTGGGAGATCTTTGGATGGACTTGTTTGAAGTAAATTGTATATCAAAGGAGTTTTGGTATGTATGAAATTGAATGTTGGTTCGGGTTCTTTGGGATTTGTATTGGAAATGTGTGTGAACAGATAAATGAAAAACAGATAATAGGATAAAAATATGATCTGAAACTTTAAGGAATAAACTGCATTGATGTAGGTAGATTTAGGCTAAGTGGCCTTCATAAAAGTTGTATATTATTCTTTTATCTTTCTAATGGTATAAAGATTGAAATTTTTGGACTTCAGACGCAGAAGTTATGGCCTTTATAAGATAATAGTATTGGTGTACAATTTTTGACTGAAATGGTAATCTTTATTTAAATGATTAAACTGTATAGATACATGCTGAATTAGACAAATTTGTCTTCATTAAAGTTGTATATATTTTTCTTATCTTTCCAATGGTATAAAGTTTGAAATTTTTGGACTTCTGGATTAAAAGTTATGTTGTTTAGAAGTGAGAATGTTAACTGGGAAGTAGCGATCGCGCAAAGTCGCGATCGTGGCACAGCATGATTGCGACAGTCCAAAATTTTTCAAAAGTCGCAATCGCGATAGTTTCACAAAATTCGCAATCGCAACGAAGCGCGATCGCGACAGTCCTGACTCTTACAAAAGTCACAATCGTGACACGGTACGATCGTGACGCCCCTCAATTTTCTTGTTACTGTTCATTACAGGTTGCGATCGTACACAAGTATGATCGTTACGCCTCTGTTTTTTTTATTCCCTCTCACGAGCGTGAATTTTCTTCTTTTGAATTAAGATTTTCCATTACTAAATCAAATTGCAAATTAATTCTTTAAACACCCAAATCATTTATTCTTTGATCACTTTTGCCATGGAAAATTTTTCATTAAATTGTTGGGTATTATTTTTACTTCTCCTATAAATTTTATTTATTTAATATGATTATTATCTGTTTCTTTATTTTGATATTATCTATTAATTGTGAATCTTATTAATAATTAATTGTTTATATTAAATCATTTTTTTGAATAATTTAAAGTTATGTCTAAAATCATTCTATGATATTATAATTACTATTTGCTTATATTAGAAAAGTCCAACCACAAATTTTCTTTGTCTAGACTTTAATTAAATTTAAATGTTATATTTTATTTTATTGAAATGTTCCCAAATATATTTATTATTATTTCAAATAAATCTCAATGGTGGCACGTACTCGCCATAAAATCCGTAACGAGACCCGGGGCCAACACCTAGAGACTTTACATACCCAATGAATACATCTCTAGGAATTGTCTTTGTCATTGGGTCTACGATCATATCTCGTGCAGATATATATTTCATGTTCACTTCTCTTCGTGCAACTATATCTTTCACATAATTATACTTGGTATCTATGTGCTTTGTCTTACAATGAAATTTGGGGTCTTTAGTATAAGCGATTGCAGCTTGACTATCACAATTAATGGTCACTGGATCAATTTCACTTTTAGTGACTCCTAAATGCACTAAGAATCGATGAAGCCACACAACCTCTTGTACTATAGTTGAGAATGCTATAAATTCAGCTTCCATTGTGGATAATGCTACGCAATATTGTTTCTTACTTTTCCATGATATTGCTCCATGGTTTAGTAAGAATACATACCCTGAGGTATATTTTCTTTCATCTAAATCTCCTGCTTAGTCTACATCTGTATATCATTGTATAAGTAGATCATTGCATTGATAACATAATGCATAGTCCACAGTTCCCTTTAGATACCTTAATATTCTCTTTTCTTGCTTTCCAATGAGCTTGGCCTGGATTTGATTGATATTTACTCACCATTCCAACAGAGTAACAAATATTTGGTCTTGTACACATCATTGGGTACATTAGACTTCCAACTGCACTGGTATAGGGAACATTCTTCATTTGTTCCCGTTCTTGTGGCATTGACGAGAAATTTCTTTTACTAAGGCCTTCACCTTTAGCAATAGAATTGGTTTGGAATCATGCATACGGAATCGTTCAAGAATTCTTTGAATGTATATCGCTTGTGAAAGTGACAACAATCTTTTCGAACGATTTCTTGAAATCTTGACTCCAAGAATGTATGTTGCTTCACCCATGTCTTTAATGTCAAATTTAAATGATAACCAATCTTTAATTTGTTAAGGAATCCACAGTCATTATAAGTAATTAATATATCATCCATGTATAAAGATAAAAATCTTGAATTTATCTTTGGATCTCTTAACATACACACAATGGTCTTCATCAATCATTTGAAAATCATACGAAATGATTACGTTATGAAAACAAATGCACCATTGTCTTGAAGACTGCTTCAGGCCATAAATCGATTTTAATAATCGACATACCTTATTTTCTTAACCTGCCTTGATGAAACCTTCAGGTTGTTCCATATAGATTTCTTCTTCTAATTCTTTATAGAGAAAAGCAGTTTTTACATCCATTTGATGTAATTCAAGATCCATACTGGCTACTATAGCAAACTTCACAACAGGTGAAAAAGTTTCCTCATAATCAATTCCCTCCTGTTGTGTATATCCTTTTGTTACAAGGCGTGCCTTGAATATTTTGATACTACCATCAGCTTTTCGCTTTATTTTGAGAACCCACTTGTTCCTAATTACTTTGCGCCCTTTAAAGAGGTCAACTAAGTCCCATACTTGATTAGAGCTTAAAGAAGTCATTTTCTCTTTCATTGCTTTTATCCATTCTTCTTTAGCAGGGCCAGTAAGAGCCTCATTTACATTCATTGGCTCTTCTTCCTCTTGTGGAACAATCATATTAATTTCTCCTTCAATTTAAAAAAGACGTCAGGGAATTATTCCTCGATTACTTCGTCTTAAACGAGGTTCATCATAAACTAATTCATGATGGATTTAATTGCTCCCCCTCAGATCAGTCATCATAGAGAACCTTTCTGTGGAATTGCTCCCACTTGGTTGAAGTTCCTCATCTTGATTCTTCATAAAAGAATCATTCTGATCAAGCATCTCATATAATAATAGGTCTTTACCTATTTCCCCTTGTTTAGGAAAATCATTCTCCAAGAATGTTACATCTCGTGATTCAAATTCAGTTACACCCTCATTACCTTGTTCACCAATGAACACGTATCCTTTTGAGTGTTCTGAGTTTCTAATAAAAATACTTTTTCTCCCTCTTGGGCCTAATTTTCCATGTTTGTGAGAGAGATTATAAATATAGGCTGCACACCCCCAAGGTCTGAAACTTGACATGTCAGGTCTCTTACCAGTCCACAACTCATACGGTGTGCTAATAACTGATTTCGTGGGCACACGATTAAGTACATGGGTAGATGTTAGCAACGTATCACCCCAAAAAGTGATCGGTAAATTTGCTTGGTCCATCATGGACCTAATCATTTCTAATAGCGTCCTATTTCGTCTTTCAGCGACGCCATTTTGTTGTGGGGTTCTAGGAATTGTTAGTTGCCTGTCTATTCCTTTCTTATCACATAAAGCTTTGAACTTATCTGACAAGTATTTTTGTCCATGACCAATTCGTAATGCTTTTATTTTCTTATATAATTGATTCTCAACCAAGTTTATATATTTTATGAAACAATTGAATGTTTCCGATTAATGAGAAATCAAATAGACATAACCATACCGACTATGGTCATCTATGAAGGTGATGAAATAAACTGCCCCACGTCTAGCCCTTACATTCATTGGACCACATATGTCAGAATGAATTAATTGCAATGGATATAAAGCTCGTGTTCCCTTTCCAAATGGCTTTCTTGCCATTTTACCAGCTAAACAATGCTCACATGTAGGTAGATCTACTTGACTTAGATTACCTAAAAGTCCTTCTTTAGCTAATCGATTCGTTCGATTTTGATCAATATGACATAGTCTAGCATGCCATAAAGTTGCATCATTGTTAGAATTACTAGATGTAAATAATGAATAACTAATATTATTATTTTCCTTAAACATATCCAATACTATGAAACTGTCACATAAAAAACTATGACCATAATAAATAGATCCAAGATACAAATCCATTCTACCGTCGTGGAAATTTATATTGAAACCAAGTCTAACAAATATCAACATAGATAAAAGATTCCTATGAATCTAAGGAGCATATAATACTTCATATAGGATAAGTGGTCGCCCTCCACGCATATTCAATTTACATGTACTAATTCCCTATACAACAACTTTGGAATTGTCACCTACATAAAGCCATCGACTACCATATGGGAGTTTACGAAACTCAACGAAGGCATCTCAATCCTTTGCTACATGGTTGGTTTCTCTTGAGTTTGCAATCCACAAAGGATGTGATTCAGTTAGAAAAACAGAACAAAAAACTTTCACAGAACAAATGTTTGTACTATAAAGTTGTACCTTCTTAGGCTCGGTACAATCTCGAGCAAAGTGGCCCTTATTACCACAATTATAGCACTTCACATGTTTCATGTTCTTCTTCTTCTTAAAGGGAAGTTTTCCCTTTCCACGTTAGTTCTATTTTTTCTTCGTGGATTCCTGAGGAAAGTGGTTGAATTTTTTGTTCTTCGTCCACTTGTGTCCACCATGATGCTTGCGTTTCTTGTTCATAGTTCCATGTGAGCTAGAACTAACTACATATGCTTTGAGGCTTCAAGATGCTCTTCCTCCAAGATGAGATGCCTCGTAGCATCTTCCATTATCTTGATGTTCTCATTATAAGTTAGGTGCATCTTCATATGTTCCCAACTCTGAGGCAGTGAACGAATCACAGCTTGTACTTGTTGCTCATCAAAAAGCTCATGACCAACATCACATAACTCACTTACCATATTGGACATTTGCCTCAGATGCTTTTGTATTGAATCATCTGGGCACTTCTTATAAGTATCAAACTTAATTATTAGTAACCTCACTTTGGTCACTGAAGCACCTACAAAACGAGTAGCCAATGCCGACCACATGTCCTTTGCAGTTTCAAATTTACAGAACTCTCACATGATATCATTATCCATGCTACTCAACAATGTGATGAGAGCTAAAGAGTTCTTCTTTTTTCACAATTCATATGCATCACGGTCCCTTCTATACTGGGCCGTAGTGCCCTCCTTAGGAACTTCCATGGTTAGTTTTAATGGTTCAAGAGCCTCTTGCTCCTCCAGTACATATTGGATTTTCATACTCCAGATTTAATAATTGTCACCATTGAGTTTCTCACCCCTATTGAGTTCAGCAACAATATTCTTTGACCCAGTAACTATTTTGAAACACTAAGTTTCTATATAAGAAAGAAATATATATGCACGTTAATGTCATATTAATCATTCATAGAGTAAATAATTCAATCACAATTGCCTATGAAATCAAAAGCCCACTAATGTGTTCAATCATCATTCATACAACAATCGAATCGTAATTACCTTACTCTAGACGAATACCTATCTAAAATATATTTAAACATATTACATAAATATCAAGACTTTCTTTTTATAAAACTACATATTGTATGTAAATGTACTACAACCTACGAATAGTTTATAGGTAACGAACCTTACGAGAAAATGAGTTCACGAGTTCGCGTGACACAGTTCGCAAAGCTCGATGTACAATAGCTCTTACTATTTTCATTGGAAGACCTATAGGATAAAAAGTCCTAATTAACTTCCTTCTACTCATCTCTTTAATAAATGTCATCACTGACAAATTATAAGTCTTCTTGTGAGACATTATTTCAGAACATTCGTAACAGTTTGCCTTGAGGTTGAGGCAATGTCATAAGTAAAGTCATATACCTTACTTCAATATCTGCATAAGCTAGACAACCTCCAAAGTATAACTTTTGCATCATGTTATTAACTGAAATAACATGTTGTGTTAGATCATCTCCAGGCATTAAACGCATTGTAACTAATTGTACATACATGCGGCCAATACGTCTCTTCTATACCTCACATCGAATAAGCTTAAGCATTTGCTTAATAATAAGCATCTTCCTAAAAAACAATTTTTTAGGAATCAGAAGAGTGCATAAAATAAATAAATTATTTTTTCTAACACATAGCGAACTCATGCTCATAGAATTGAAACAATTTTAATTCTATTAGCAATTTATTAAACTAATCAAATTATGCTATTAATGTCTAATCAATTATAAACTTATTTCTAATCTTAAATTATAATTGAACTAATCAATTTATCTTGGTTTAATTTGTAACTAATTTCTAATAAAACTTCTATCTAATTTCGACTAAACAAATTAGTATATATTCAATTAGAAAACATATGTCTAATTTTAATTCAACGAAAATAAACTTATTTTTAAGTGTATTTTAACTAAACAAATTAGTTTAAATTAAATTTTTTAATTGTAAAAAAACTTATTTATTTTAATTAGAAACTAATTTAACTAAAATAATTAGTTTATGTAAATTAGAAAACTTATTTCTAATTCTTTATGTTATATGTAATTCTCTACATATCATTACAACTAAAAAGTTTTAAGAGAAACAAAACAGCCCATTGGTTATAAGAGTATGTAACTTTTGATTGAGAGGCCACGTGCCTCTTACTTGAAACCAAACAAAAGGTTTTGGGAATTTTGTCTTCTAGCAGTAGATGATTGACCAAAAGTCCAAAACAAAGTTTGTAGAAGTTGTCTTCTACCTCTTTTCTCTGCTCTGCGTTTTGTTCTTTTAAAAAAATTTTCCAGGAAACAAACACTCCCTAGTCTCTACTCCTCTTCACGTGTCATCTTCTCTCTTCTTATCGTGAAGAAGAAAGAAAATGAATCCCCAATTTATAAGGTGAATTTGGAATAGCAACAACAAACAGAGAGATGTACAATATTACTATATGATGTTGATGTGAAATTCCTATTTCTCGCCGAAGATCTCTCTCTTTTCCCATTTCTGTTTCTCGTCGTGTTGGATTATGTAGAAAATATTTTGTGTCATTCAACTGTATCTTACTTCTTGGTGTTGCAGAAAATAAAAACACACTTCTAAAGAGAGAAGCAACGACAGAAGGAAAGAAAGAAAAACAAAATATAACATATCCAAACACAATCGCACATACACAAATCATATTCCTATATAAGGGTACAGACATCAGTTTCGTTTGTTGTTTACCAGAATCCAAAAAATGAAACTGCATACACCCATTCTAGAAATAATTTCAAACCAAAGTGGAAAATGCAATGGGTCTTTCGAAAACATAAGCATGCATATATAAAAACAAACAAACCAATGCTCAGATACAATGTTAGAATAAATAAGCAAGACCATAATCACATAGATTCTTTGCATATGCATACAAAACAAAATCGCACACTTGAATTATATATGTTGAATTTCTACAGGTTAAAGTACAATATTGCAGAAAATATTTTTTCGCTTCTTTCTCATATGAACAACATAAGTACAGAAGAAATACACCAGAAGTTAGTCTCATTTTTTCGTTCTTTGGTTTTTAAAATTCAAACAATGTAACTACCGTCGGTAGTTATTTAAAGAACAATTACTCCAATACCCCTTATCGGTGTAAACTGATTCATTAGTAAAAATCTGCCACTAACACAAACAGTGAAAAGAATTAATATTATGGAGAACATATTGGCCCAAAATGATGAATTAGGTTAAAGCAGATACATGAGCCATCAAAGACTGATTCCAACAGGTCAGGGTGATTGCAGTTTTTTCGTAGTTGAATCATCAAATTGTTAAGCTTTCCCTTCATAACATGTTCTGGAACCACAAAGCCCACAAGTTAGTACATATCAGGAAAATATAATGGGAATATAAGTCTACCAAGAACGGCCATAATTATAATCAAGTGAATGTCTTGTATGGCTACATAATATTAAGTTTGCTTCATTTAGAGTACTAACAAAGAAATAGCCTCGTTGAGATTTATTTAAACTTATTAAACTGTTGATATCATTTTCATTTTCATTAATCAAAGTGAACTCATTCTCTATCTGTCCAAGGTTAACCCAATATATAAATCAATACTAAAAGTTCCAGCTCAAACTCATCAATGCATTGCCAGCAATTTCTACTCCAAAGAATTCCTCCAACCACTAATCTAGAGTCCCTTAAAGCATTTAAGTGAAATAGCATATTCTGATCCTTTTCGAAGAGGCATATCATTCCATGCATTTTTTTATCCTCGCTTCAAAGTAATTTGGTACCTGTGTCTACTCTCTCTCGTAGATGGGTTTCCAATATCTTGTTAACTAAATGATCCTGGAAGTTCTTCTGATGCTTTGACAAATTAGCGTAAAGAATAATCTCCTTTTTGGGCGGAAGCAACTGCTCTACATCATATTTTATTCTCAGTAGGAGCAAGGGGCGCAGTATGGCTTGGAGTTTAGCGACCAACTAATAATCATAAAACCCAATAAATTCATATGTGTTAAGTATAATCTTCTACAAAATATAACAGCAAATCTTTAACAAGGCACATACATGGGACCGTCTTTTCTCTTCAAGCACTTCCCTCGTTGATTCAATATTTGCATTTTCCTGACAAATCAAACCTGAAAGCAACCCTTCCATCAGTTACCATAAGGACTGGGAGAAAAGTAAGCATCATTACTTTAGTATATGCTATTTTCCTACCCTACTCTCCACCTCACCAAAAGTACAGATACATAAAAGATAAAATAGAACAGAGAAATGGATGAGTCTGCCTTACCAGGACTCAAATTCTTCATGGGATTGAAATATATCAGGTAAAATGAAATTTGACAATGACCAAAGCTCTGCCAAGTTGTTCTGCAGAGGCGTACCAGTTAGCAGAAGCTTATTCTCCACAGGTATATATTTCAGTTCTCTCAACAGTTTGCACTTTGAGTTCTTTAAGCGGTGTCCCTTCAAAAAACAACCCATAGTTAAAAATCACCTATCTTAGAACTTGACGCTTCAAACTAACGGAAAAAGATTTACGAAAAGCACAATTAAGTAAGTCTTCTCCAAAACAAAAAGGTGAATGCATTGATCAAATATAAATTGAAAGATTATCATAACTTAACCTAGTAGCTCTAAGAAATGCAACTCTGACAGTTTGACCATGTCTGATTGACCATCTAATTCAAGAAATTGTCTTAAAAAAAGATTGCCTTTGTTATCCCTGGAATGAATTATATAATGGCATTAAAAAGCTTAAATATGAAAAGCACCAAAAGAGATAAAAGCTTCTGACTAGATATGATTAGCGCCTTGAAAAGCATAACATAAAAGACCAAGAATATACTGCATTATTGAAAAACAAAGTAAGCTTAATATTGTCGATCGAACACAACTTATTCATTACCCTTAATCAGGAATTTACTGCTACTAGAAGCATGGCAATGATGCAAATAGAAACTCCTTGGAACACTCACTTCATCTACCACCACATACTTCCAGGTGTAATGCATTAAATACTTTCTAGTATCAACAAATGCAACTTCGTAGGAAGTGACAATAATGGGAAATCTGGGTCCAATTGATCGAGGCATATGTTTTTCTCCTTATCTCATCTCTTTGCTTCTTGTCACCATAGTAGATGATAGCATTCATTAAAGGTGCAAACCTGATTCAATAAATTATGGAGAGAAACTGAAAAGACCTTGATTACGAAGACCTATGTGATAAGGCCCAAGAACAATAGAGGCAATAAGGGAGAGACAAGTGGCAAGTAAAGAGTGGAGCAGATGGCAGCATTTGGGAGAAGGAATTAGTTATTCTAGAAGGGAATAGAAGGACTGCAAAGGAAAAAGACAAGGGAGGCTCTTCAATTGTTATTTGAGTATCAAATAAGATAGGCTTTAACTCCTTTTGGCTAGTGGTTTTGTTGTTCATTTCCATCTTGTCGGAGTTGTATTACTATTGTTACTGGTTTTTCTAGTGTTATTTCTATTGTTTGTAAACATTTAGAAGGAGCTCGTTTCGATTCTTACCAATTGGAATGAGTTTTGCTTCTGTTCATATCAATCTCATTATCATTTTTATTCATTTCTTCTCCACTTGTTAGGTTTTATATCTGGTTTCGTAACAAAGGTATCAGAGCCACGATTTCTGGCATCATATGGTAAAAACGAGAATGGATAAAAAAATTGAAAATCTGGAAAAAGTCACGGTCGCGGTTGTTTTGGTAGAAGATGTAGGTGTTCTTAAGGATGATATAAGTGTTCTTAAGGAGAGAATGATACACATGTGTGAGATGATTCAAAAAAGAGAGGATTGTGAGGCTTTGAGAGAACGAAGTCTAAAATCTCCGGAGGTGGTTTTCACTGAGGGAGTTACCAGATTGTCGAAGGAAGAATGCAGCGAGAGAGTTGAAAGAAATGGAAAACGTGAGAGTAAACAAAGGGACAAAAGAAGAGTAGGGTGAGAGACAAATGAGGAAGATAGAGCTACCAATTTTTACGGGCAAAGACCCATACGGATGGTTATTTCGTATTGAGAGATATTTCCGTTACAACAAGGTAGCCATGGAGGACAGAATTAAAGTTATTGCTGTTTGTCTAGAAGATGAAGCACTCAACTGTTTTTCATGGTATGAAGGAAGGCATTAGAATTCAACATGGAACAAGTTTAAGAAAGATATTTTGAAGAGATTTAAAAGTCCTAGGCAAGGGAATGCTTATGAATCATTAATGGCACTGAAACAAGATAAGAGTGTAGCTAAATACAGAGCCACCTTCGAATTAATTTCAGCTCCATTGAAGAGTGTGGAAGAAGCTTGTCTAGTTGGAGCTTTTGTTAACGAGCTCGGGGGAGATATTAAGGCTGAGTTGAGGCTAGCTACTATTACTGACCTTGAAGGGCTTATGAATTTAGCCCTGAAAATTGAAGAAAAGAATGCCCTGTTAGCCCAGTTTAGAAGTGGAATGGGAAGCAGCAATATACGACCAATGCCATTAGCTGCTGGTTACAAACCTGTCATGACATTTCATTCCAAACAAGAACCAACAAGCTTTCCTGTAATAACCATTAACACGAACCCAAATCAACAAGTCAGGTCACCTGAGAAACGACAAGAGAATGTGCGCAGAATGTCAGAAGCTAAATCACAACGAAGAAGAGAAAAGGGGCTGTGCTTCAGATGTGGTCAATGTTGGAGTCCAACATATAGATGCAAAAATCGTCAATTGAATTACTATTGATGGCTCCGGAGGAGAACAATGATGACGAGGAAGTTAAAGTTGATGAAGTGCTAGAAAATAACAAAATTGAGCTAACACCAAAAGTTAGAAATGAAGATTACAGAGACTGAATTATCCAATTTCTTAAGGGCATGGCTTACTTCTAAGAAGACCATGAAGCTGATTGGTGAGCTCCAGGGAAAAGAGGTAATGATATTGATCGATTCCGTTGCTTCTCATAATTTTATTTCTGATAATGTTGAGTTAGAATTAAGGCTTGCTGTTGATAAGACCAAGAGATTTGTTGTTCAAGTAAGAAATGGCTATAGGGTGCAGAGAACAGGAGTTTGTAGAGGCTTAGTAATGAAAGTGTAGGGAACTGAAATTTGTGAAGAGTTTTACCCGTTTGAATTGAGAGGAGTAGATGTAATTCTAGGAGTTGATTGGTTAGAGAATTTGGGTGACATTAATATCAATTTCAATACCCTGATTTTGCAGTATCACCAAGAGGGAAAGCTCATAACATTGACGGGTAACCTAGCTTTATCCAAAGTCATAATTTTGTTTAAACAATTGATCAAGGAATTCTTGGTGGAAAAAGATGGGTATTGGGTAGAATTGAATGACACTAATGATGATGGGAACAAGTGAGAAATAATTCCACAAATTTCAAATTTGCTTGATACTTACAAGGAGTTGTTTGAGTCACCAAGCAAATTACCTCCTACGAGAGTTGAGGATCATGCAATGAGATTAAGAGAGGGGGTTCAACCACCAAATTTGAGGCCTTATAGATATCCTCATTACCAACACCCCACCAAATTTGAGGCCTTATAGATATCCTCATTACCAAAAAAATAGAGATTGAAAAGATTGTGTCTTGAGTTATTGGAGGCTGGAATTATCAAATACAACAGCATTCCATTTTCAAGTCCTGTCCTATTGGTTGGAAAGAAAGATGGAGGTTGGAGGATGTGTGTAGATTATAGGGAACTTAATAAAGTAACCATTCCTGACAAATTCCCTATACCTATAATTGATGAGTTGCTCGATGAATTGGATGAAGCGAAGGTGTTCTCTAAACTCGACTTGAAATCTGGATACCTTCAAATTCGAGTCAGAACTGAAGATACTAAGAAGACAACATTTAGAACTCATAAAGGGCATTATGAGTTCTTGGTGATGCCATTTGGTTTATCCAATGCACCCTCGACATTTCAATCTTTGATGAATAATATATTTTGACCACATCTCAGGAGATTCATCTTAGTATTCTTTGATGATATATTGGTGTATAGTCCTAGCATTCAGACTCATGAACAGCACCTGAAACGGACATTCGAAATCTTGTTGGAAAACACTTTATGTGTTAATAAAAAGAAGTGTGTATTTGCTCAATCTCAGCTGGAGTATTTAGGGAATATCATATCAAGAGAAGTTGTCAAGGCAGATCCAAAGAAAGTTGAAGCAATGTCAAGGTATCCTTTACCAAAAGATGTCAAAAGCCTTAGGCGATTCTTGGGACTCACAGGGTATTACAGGAGGTTTGTTAGGAATTATGGTTTCATTGCTAGACCATTAACTCAACTCCTCAAGAAGGATAATTTTAAGTGGAATCCTGAAGCTATAAAGGCTTTTGAAGAGATAAAGAAAGCTATGACCATGGTACCAGTTCTGATTATACCGAATTTCTCTAAACAATTTTTGGTGGAAACTGATGCGTCTGAAATTGGAATTGGAGCTGTTCTTATGGAAGAAGGGAGACCAATAGCATTCATCAGCCAAGCCTTCTCTCCATCAACAAGGCAAAAGCCTATTTATAAACGTGAATTGATGCCCATTGTGTTTGTGGTGACAAAATGGAGACATTATCTTCTAGGGAAGCCATTTTATTATAAGAACAGATCAGAGAAGCTTAAAATTCTTATTGCAGCAAAGAACCATGAGAGAGGAGCAACAAAAATGGGCGTCAAAGTTACTTGGTTTCCAATTTGAAATATAATACAAACCAGGAGCTAGTAACAATGTAGCCGATGTTTTATCAAGAATGAAAGAAGATCAATTGTTGACTATATTCTCAGTAAGTCAGGTCATGGGATTAGTAGACTTGGAAGACGAGTTGAGAAGAGATGCTAAACTCACAAAAATCTTGCAACAAGTAGCTTTGCAGCCATACTCACATCCTCATTATGCAATTAGACAGGGGCAGCTTTTCTACAAAGGCAAGCTGGTAATTCCAAAAGGTTCTTCCTTGATTCCTACACTACTACAGGAATTCCATGCTTCACCTTGAGGGGGTCATTCAAGGTTCTTTTGCACCTAAAAAAGAATTACATCAATATTCTTTTGGGAGGGGTTAAAGAAGGATGTCCAGAAATTTGTAGCTCAATGTCAAACTTGCTAATAATATAAACACTCTACTTTATCTCCAGCAGGGCTACTGTAACCCCTTTCAATTTCAAAACAGAGTTGGGATGATATTTCAATGGATTTCATTGGTGGATTACCTAAATCAAAGGGAGTTAATTCTATGCTGGTGGTAGTGGATCGATTAACCAAGTATGTTCATTTCATCCTTCTCAAACACCCTTACAATGCTAAAGATATAGCTGCGATATTTGTTAGGGAAGTTGTTTGTTTGCACAGATATCCTGTTTCAATTGTGTCGGATGGGGATCAGATTTTTATGAGCAATTTTTATAAGGAATTGTTTAAGCTAGCACATACAAAATTGTGTAAGAGTTCAGCTTACCGCCCCAAACAGATAGTCAAACTGAGGTGGTAAATAGATGCTTAGAATCATATCTATGATGCTTTTGTTGTGATAAACAGAAAATGTGGGCTGATTGGCTTCATTGGGCGGAATATTAGTTTAATACTACATATCAGGAATCTACAAAGATGACACCATTTGAGGCTTTATATGGGAGACCCCCACCAACACTTTTCGGGTTCTCAAATGAACTTTCTGCTGCTGAGGAAGTGAATCAGTTGATACAGAAAAGGAATGTCATACTCGACATATTAAAGGATAACTTAATGGCTGCTCAAAATAGAATGAAGCAATAGGTTGATACGAAGAAGCGCGAAGTTCAATTTGATGTTGGTGATATGGTTTATTTAAGGCTTCAACCCTACAGGCAGCATAGCTTAGCAAGAAGAATCAATCGGAAGCTTTCACCTAGGTTTTATGGACCATATCGAATCATAAAGAGAATTGGAGTAGTTGCCTACAAACTTCAGTTACCCGCTAGTGCAAGGATCCACCCTGTTTTTCATGTTTCACAATTGAAGAAGGCCATTGGAGAACAATTCACGCCTCTATCCTTGCCTGAATGTCTTAGTGATGAAATGGAGCTACAAGTCTCTCCAAAAGTTGCTTTGGATTCAGGTATTGTAGTTGATGGTTCAAGAGAAGTCCTAATTGAATGGAACGAGCTACCACCTTATAAGAGTTCTTGGGAGAAGTTTGAAGACATCCATGTTCATTTTCCCAATTTCCACCTTGAGGACAAGGTGAAACTTTTGGCCGGGAGTGTTTATAAGACCCCGATTATGAAGACCTATATAAGAAGGCCCAACAACAATAGAGGCAATAAGGGAGAGACAAGTGGCAAGTAAAGAGTTAAGTAGATGGCAGCATTTGGGAGAAGGAATTAGTTATTCTGGCAGGGAATAAAAGGACTACAGAGGGTAAAGACGAGGGAGGCTTTTCGGTTGTCATTTGAGTATCAAATAGGATAGGCCCTAGCGCCTTTTGGTTAGTGGTTTTGTTGCTCATTTCCTTCCTGTGAGAGTTGTCTTACTGCTGTTACTGGTTTTTCTGGTGTTATTTCTATTGTTTGTAAACATTTGGAAGGAGCTTGTTTCGGTTCTTATCAATTGGAATGAGTTTTGCTTCTATTCATATCAATCTTATTATCACTTTTATTCATTTCTTCTCCACTTGTTCAGTTTTATATCTTGTTTCGTAACAAAAAAAAAATAGATGTTTTTAAGAATATAAAGGTTCAAATCCCATTAAATTCCCATTTAATCCAGAATTTACCTTGAAATCTCATTTACCCAATTTGGAAGGATTAATTAAATATGGTCCATATAAACCATTCCCTTTCAAATATGCAAGGAAACCAATGGTTTGAATGGTCTTCCCGAGGCCCATTTGATCAGCTAGAATCCATTAAGGTCGTTTTGCCATAAGGATATCAACCATTTCACACCTTTGAGTTGGCAAGACTTCAACAATAAAGGAACTAAATCTCTATGATCTTTTTCAAGCCTTTCTGCCTCGGTTAAATTTAAATCTTGTAATCATAACAGTAACCGCCTTCTTAGCTTTCGTCTGGAGAAAAGTTTTAAAATTTTTTTTGAAGCATCAGCTTTACCGCAGTCTTGGAATACATAGACACATTTGATAACCACTATAAACACTAATATTGAATGGTCAGCAACATCTGAATACTTGTTAGGGAGAAATTTTAACTTCCAAGTAATTGGTATACTTTTGCGAAATTTGTTTATCCATATATCTACTGCAATCAATTTTTCAGCAAAATATCTTCCTCTATTATGCAAGCTTCAGCTTCCGCTTCATATAGGCTTCTAGTTTCATAATCCATTAAAGACTAGAAATGAATTAGATGTCTAATACTAATATGTGAAACATGTAAAAATAATGAAGGAAACACTGAAATAGCCAATTTGATATTTAACTTGTACAAACATCCCAGTATAATATGAGAGAAAAAAGTACAATGATCCATGACCAAAGGAAAGATGCAAATGGAAGCTTACAGAATTGTATTGAGAAGCAGCTTTCCTTTTTGAGCCTCGACCTTTCTTTCTCTCAACACTTTGGTTCTCTTGCTATACTCCATTCTACACGTGCAAATTCCAAAAACAAAAACTAAATAAAACATTCAATAAACAAGGTCAAATGGGATTCCGAATAAATACCAGAGTGATTTCATCCATCTTCTCCAACAAGAATTTTGAGTATAGTTGAGTCTGGATTAGAAGCTCATCTAACTGGTGTACTGGATATCATTCAAGTGGGGTGCATCTACCGGTTCTTTTTGCTGCTCAGCTTCTTCTTCTTTCACCTGAGCGCCAAGTAGTTAGAGTTAGTTACAGAACTCAACTAAATGACGGTTATCAAGAATCAAGAAGCAGTTGTCAAAGATCAAGAAACAGTTAGAGACGAAGGCTATAAATACTAGTCGTAGTCGAAGATGTAAAAGGTTAGAGACAAGTTTAGAGAATCTTAGAGAAAATTCTTACAAATCTTACGATTCAGAAATCAGTGATCTTTGAACGATCAGTGCTTACTTAGAAAACAGAAATTCTGTAGTGCGATACAAAGAGAGCTAAACTTACTGTAACAAAAGCTCACAATCTTTTTCTAGTGAGAGAAAGAAAAGGCTGA
>JAOQMS010007547.1:0-16987 GCA_027563885.1 Erythroxylum longipes
GGATGGAACCTCATTTGGGCTTATATGTGCTCAGTTTATGTAGGCCCAATTATATAAAATTTAACATGGTATCAGAGTAGGTTACTCTTAGGTTACACGCCACCACCTCAATACGATAAACTGTGTCACGTATTGGGCCCTAAATTAGCCTACACGTGAGGGGGCGTGTTGGAATATAAGTGAGAGTTTGTCCCGCATTGAAAGAATACAAAGGCCTTGAGCATGCATATAAGCCTAATGAGTTACTCCTCCTATCACCAATTAGTTTTAGAATGGAACCTCATTTGAGCTTATATGTGCTCAGTTTACGTAAGCCCAATTATATAAAATTTAACATGGTATCAGAGCAGGTTGCTCTCGGGTTGTACGTCACCACCTTGACACGATAAACTGTGTCACGTGTTGGGCCCTAAATTAGCTTACACGTGAAGGAAGCGTGTTGGAATATAAGTGAGAGTTTGTCCCACATTGAAAGATTACAAGGCCTTGAGCATGCATATAAGCCTAATGAGTTACTCCTCCTATCACCAATTGGTTTTAGGATGGAACCTTATTTGAGCTCATATGTGCTTAGTTTACGTAGACTCAATTATATAAAATTTAACAGAAGCCTCATGGATAGATCAAAAAGAACATAAATTTTTTTTTCCAGATATAGATGCTCTGATAGTGATGAGTTTGCGTGTATGTTTGGAAGAATTGACTTCTTGAGCAATAATATTCATCCTAACATTAGTATTAATGACTTTAGTTAACTGAATTTTGTGAATAATGAATGGGAATTAAATTTAGGATAAAAATTACAAACTTCCTTTTCAGTAGTTTTAAGAAATCTAAAAAAACTTCCTAAAATTTAAAACTTTAAAAAATTATCTAATTTTAAATTTTTTTATTAAAATTAGTTTTTTAAAACATCCGTTTAAAAATAATGACAAAACATAAGCAATACAAACATTTAAGGTGAATTAATCAAATGCTATTTACATAACGGTGAGGCCTAATTAATAATTTAATTTATAAGTTGAGTTGAGTTATCATATTAATATATTTAATCAGTTCAGGCCTAATATTCATATTATATGAGAGAAGGCCTAATATTCATATTATATGGCTACACTTCTTGGACAAAACAACATTTACCTCTCCTTGCGCATTCCAACGGTGGAAAGGTGACAATCCTAGACTTTAGCTGAATGTCCATGCCCTAATTGAGTAATTTCTGAAAGCACCGATGGTGGAGGGGATTTTCTTTACCCCTTTAGCCAAAGTGTCAACGAATGAGCTTCTGCGTTTGAAGCATTACGTTGTCGTTTTTATTTGGCTTATTGTTTTTGTTAGGTTGGTAAGGACTACGGTGTTGTTATCAATCATCATTTTGTTCTAAATAAATTAGTAGTCCATAAAATTTTGGTAGATTCCTTTCATTAATTTATGCTGTGTTGTATATTTTTTATTATTTAAAATGCATTATATAAAATTCTTCTTGCATAAAAATATTACTTAGTTATATATTATTTAAATATAACGTATACAATAGTGCTTTCTTCTAAGATTGATAAGTTAAGGAATTGTTAAAAAATTATATATTTAAATACAAAGTGCACAATATTAGTCTCTTCTATAATCAATAAGTTAAGGATTTGTCAAAAAATTATATAATCATAATTCAAGCCTTTTTTGAAAAAGGAAAAGAGATATAATTATAGTTAAAACTATATCTATGTTATGTTACAATAAGTTCAAGACATTAAGCCTACTATCATATTATAATATGACTAAAAACTTCCTAAATAAGGCATTCTAACTGTTTGCAACATAGACAATAAGAAGAATATTTACTCAAAAACTCTCAGCTCAGTTATTCAGAAATGTTTACCATATTTGTTTTGTGAAATTTTTTAAAGATAAATTAGAGATCAAATTTTAGTAGTGGGACATTGAGGCTAAGACTTAAAAGAACACATTCACTATTGAATAACATAAAGACAATATAGTTAAAGTTTTCATCTCATTTTTTGGGTTAGTCTTAAAGATCTTGTGGATAAATATTTTTTGACTCTACTAATAATTTTTCGGAATTGTTTAGACCAATACAGAATTTTAGTATTTATCTCAATGCACAATTTATCAGATAAAAAAGAATTTTAATTCAATTATATACTATTAAATATATAATTGACAACAATATCAACGTCTTAGTAATATCAACTTTACTTTTAACTAATAAAAAAATCATTTCTGATAATCTTATCAAGAAAAAGTTTTTAATTTAATTTCGTAACTATATGTGCCAGTATTGAGAACGTACCAACACAAAATTAGTCAAGAGATAATAAATTACACGATATCTAATCTTTTATAATTTTCTTAAATTTAATTATTAACCTTTTAAAAATAATATAAATTAGGTGAAAATAGTTATTTTAGTTGATATGATGTGTTTATAAAATACTCTATTTATTTACTACGTTAGTGAATTTAGATTTTTATAATAAATTTTTGAAAATTTTAATTTAATTACCAACCTTTTAAAATTAATATAAGTATATTTATGATTGGGGCCTAAGCCCAATAACCAAAAACTAAAAGGAAAATGAATACGATACGGTTCGAGTGAAATTGAGGGGAGAATCATCACCTTCATCGTCTGAAACAAAAAGGAGATGGAGGAAGATACGGCGGCGGCGGGTGGCGTGATTGAGCATTTGGGTGCATTAGTAAGCGGGAATAGGTCTCTCACTGATCTTAATCTTAAGGAGGTAGCTACTTCTTATTGTTCTTCTTCCTCGAAAGACCATGACTTACTTCACGGAGCTAGTAGACGACGTTTCGCTGTACTTCCAGATTATCGTCTTCCGAAACAGTTTTGATCTTTGACTTTGTTATTATCATTACTAGTATCCTACAACATGGCAATTCTTTTCTCAAGCAGACGATTCCTGTTTTGTTGGGTTTTAGGGTTTGATTGTTTGGGAATTGAAATTGGGCGGGTGTTTTTGGTTTGAATAGATATACGCCTGGATAGGATGCAACTCTGCTAAATTCCTTCACTGATATGCCTCCGTTTCCATTCGTTACAACAATGTGAGTGTTACCTGTATCCCTGGAGGAGCTTCTGATAATACGGCCTCTGGGATTGCTCGGCGTTTAGGTATTGTTTGCATTTATATTATCAATTCATTAACAGCAACCGCACTGTCTTCGATTTTAACTCGTTCATATACAACAGTGTTATAAGCGTAAAGTAAAATAAGGCCAATATATCAATAATATATAAATATGTTTTAAATATAATTTTCTTATTAAATAGACTACTTTAATTTACTTGTTTTGACACAATTGAAGAATCCAATCGGTGCTAAAAAAATTATATATATATATATATAAAGAGAAAGCTAAGATGATTTGTCTTATTTTAGTCTTTACAGATGTCAAGAGTGGGTTAGTTTTATTTTCTCCATTTTGTTCTTTATTAAGGTTAAGAATTAGTATTATTTTGTCGCTTTTTATTTTTTATAAAGTTAAGAGTGAGTCTTATTTTATTCTTCATAAGAATAAACCCTAAATAAATGTTTTTTGCGGTTGCCCGGAATCGCCCGGCAATATTCCCAAGAACAGTCCAATGCTTGAGGTTACGTCTCTCTCTATAATGACACAATTAGATTTACTTCAACCAACCTATATTTATAATGTCATTTTGTGTTCCATGTCTCAATTATGTACGAAAAATATGTATATCATTTTGTGCTGATAAGTTAGGGTTCTTGGCCTTTCTTGATTTTGCTATCTCTTTATTGCTTCCGTTGTTAGGCCAATGCTGACAAAAAGTTGATGGAGAAGCTAATCCGATTGGGCTATACTAAACCTAAATCCCAAGTACTATCGTCTTAAGTCTTAAACCCAAATCCCAAGTATTATCCTCATAAGTCTTAACACAGTCGGAAGATACATCCTTCCATTTGATACACACCGTGTGCCTACATATACTGTGGCTATGTGGACAGAAAACTTGGAGGAAGTCACAGATCCTCTTTACTGCATTTTGCTAGACCTGCAACTCCAAGATTGAAAGCAACTAGTGCTGAATATGAACTCCGAGATTGAGAGCGCCTCGTGCTGAACAGGAACGTTGTGGTACTTTGGTAAACTCTGAGCACGAGAATTTTCTCAATAACATCGCATGAGTGACATGCTTATGGTCTAGCATCCTCTGCTCTGTTTTCTGGTTATGATGTACTTCTCTTACTTGTGCGTGTATAAATTACAAAAAGGAACATTGATTTGATCTAGTTATCATTGCTTATTTGAAGTTTTCATATGAATTTTTCTATATTTGTCATAACTTATCAATTACCATTTGAAGAGTTTTGATCATGAATACTTTGAAATTGATGCATGGTGTTTTATTAATCTCAGTTCATTGTTCACAACAAAGCATTCTTTGAAGGAATATAATAACAATTAATTTATCCAACTTTGATGATTATATCCTTTTAGTAATAGTTAGCATAGATAAATTTGATGTTAAATCATTTATCTATGTTAAATCATTGTTCAAAAAACACCATAAGAGGAAGTAGGATTAATTGATACCTTTGGCTTATTCAAAATTTAAGTACAATGATAGTATAAATTGTTGATTATTGTCTCAAACTTATAAAAGTCAAAAATAGGGGTTCAAAAATAGTGGCTTAAAATCGGTGGCTTTCGGTGAATTTCAAGGTCAAAAATGGTGGCTTAAAATCGGTGGCTTTCAGTGCAACACGCTGGCCTTCACTTATTGACTTCTCTATAGCAGAGAGGAGAAAGCAGAAAAAAAACTAAGAGAGCAGAGAGGGAGAGAGAAAATGAGAGAAAGTTGCATCAAAAGAGAGAAAATAGTAAAGAGAAATTTCGGAGAGAAAAATAAACAACATAAATGACATGTTACTAGAAAAGTTATGTATTCCCAAGGGAAGATGATCCACCAAAAAGTAATAACATGTGATCGTCAATTCGAGGAAGCATGGTCATGCTTGTTGCCAATAAAGATTTATATACAAGAGTAAAACTATTGTCAACGATATAGTGGTGAATGGAACCCAAAAACTTATGTGAAAAACTTACTTGTTCTATAAAACCATCATCATCCGTAACACTGTGTTTTGCTATTGATGATTATGTTAAACTGCAATTCTTTGACAGGGGTAATCCAAAAAAAAAAAAAGGATTTTCTCAATAGCTGCCGTCTTTAAATGTTGCAAATTGTGCAACTCTCTTCAGAGGTTTTTATCATAAATATTGTTATAAGGAAGTGTTTCATTTAAGTTATTGATGGACAAATCTAAACTCTCCGATTCAGTTATGTTGGAAAATGATAATGGAATATGTACTATCAAATTATTATGAGATAAGTTCAACATCTTTGTGCCAATTTCGGAAGGAATTGGACATGTCAAAGTTGTTAATTGAGAGATCTAATCCAGCTGTGAAATTTATCATATCCATACGATACGCGACGAATTGGCATGTGTTTCCCTTCACACCAAACTCAACAAATCCACCACCAACTGGAGGGGGCTCAAAACCATGAGGAGTTTTGGAGATATCATTTTTGTGTGGATAATTGATTGAGAAGGTGTCGAGCCAATTATGCGAAAGATCAACAACCTTTAATTCCTTCATCATCTCCCGCAAATTAGTTGGGATCTCAACTTCGAAGCCGTTATGATTTAGTAGAACATGTCTCAAATTGTACAAATTCTCAATCCAGTCAGGTATGCCACCAGTTAAATAATTATAGCTGAGGTCTAGTATTTCCACGGTAGAGTTAGTAAATACATCGGGAAAGGGTCTTTCAAGTCTATTATAAGATAAAGAGATGCATGAAACTCGTGAAGGTATGAATATTGAGGGTAGGCTTCCGGAAAAGCTATTGTTTGATAGATTCAAGATCGACTGAAATGACATAGACTCAAACCACTCTAGTATCTTGCCAAATAATTTATTATTACTCGAGTCTAATATTACTAATTTGGAATCTTTCCAATGAAATAGTTTCTGCTAAGGAATAATGCTAGTAGCATTGGAAAATACCTTCCTATCTCTATAGGAATGTGACCCATAAAATAGATTGCTAGAAATGCCCAAGATGTACAATTGTGATCAAGGATGAATTGGCAAATGAAATGTTCCTAAAAGAGAACAATTGCTCAAATAAAGGCTTTTCAAAAATGAGAACAATTCCAACCTCCTCTCTCAACATGGACACATCCCACTTGTCCAAGTCTACCTCAAGTACGCCTTTCCATGTCCCTGCTATTCTTAGTTTCCCCATTATGCCTATGTGATTTTAGAGAGAAGGCTGCAGATGTGTGTATGAGTTTTAAGGTGCTTATATATGATGATTCAAGAGATTAACAAGAAATTTGACCTAACTATTGTCCTATGATTATTTGGTCGAAACGATGTCGTCTTCTAAACCTTTGTGGGTTGGATTTATTCAAAGTCCAAAATGTTATGCAATAAGGTGGTTGTTTACTTTCCCTTTTCTACAATGGTTTTTATAAAACTATCATTTGTCTAGTTATCATTGAAAAAATTATAAGGAAAAAATATTAATATGGAGTTAAAAAACTTCTCCTATGAGCTGGTTGTTAAATCACACGGCAGCAAAATGGTATACATTTAAATTGTGAATCATAAATCTACCAGATACAAAATTAGAAATATCAGTTCATACTTTTATGAACTATATCTAACCAGGAAGTATACTAAATGTGATAAACTAAAGGCCTCAAGGGCTTCTGCTACCAAATGAAGCAATTCAATTTCAGTGAAATCTTCACAATTCCTTGCAAAAATCTGAATTGCTACACATAGAACAATGTCAATCCAACTATTCAAGTTGTATTTGCATTCATTGAAAATCATGTGAATTGTATGTTACGATCAAATGACAGGACTATATAATGAGAGTACAATAACTAACCTACTGGAATTCCTAGATTAGGGGATATTGTTACAACCGAAATTATGAGATTTGGTCTATTCTTATCTCCTGTATGTGACATTCATCTTGTCTCACAGTGGTTCGAACTTGTGTCGTGACAGCGGTTTTGTTAGGGCATCAGCACTGGTCATTTGTAGATACATGGGAGACGGATAATAGGTTGGATTGGACTTGTTCCCGAACAAAGTGATAGTCCAGCACTAAATGTTTCATACAGGAATGAAAAGCAGGATTCGAACAAACATAGGTTGTCACTAAATATCCGTGGTGGTTCAAGAAGAGATATATGTAGTTCTCGTAGTAGATTTCTGAGTCACATAACCTCAGAGGCGGCAAAAGCAATTGGACGATATTCAGCTTCTGTAGACGAGCGAGCAACTGTGCGTTGTCTTTTGGAACTCCACGAAGTAGAGTTTCCACCGAGATATATTACATAGGCAGAAGTGGAAGTGCGTGTGTCTGCATCCCCTCTGCAGTCAGCATCTGCAAACACCTGAAGACGAAGAGAAGACGGTCGCCAAAGGTGTAATCCATAATTATGAGTATGTTTCAGGTATCGGAGAGTGCGTTTGAGCTGTTGAAAATTTAATTCTGTTGGCTTGTCCATAAATTGAGACAGCTTATTGATAGCGAAACTAATGTCTGGTTGTGTGAGAGTGAGATACTGCAATGCGTCAAGAATACTCCGATATTTTGTCCCATCAGTGGTGGCAGATCCATCATCAACTCTGAGGGTTGCGGTAGTCCAAAGTGGAGTCATAAGGGGCTACATTATATATATAATGGTCATCGATCCATAAAGCATCGTTTGTTTTTAACTATGATGTTTCCTTCCTTTTGGTCGTGGTCTTTGCCTATGTCGTTGTTTCATTTTTAGTTGACGTGTGATTCCTTACTCTTTCAGGTTTCTCGTGGATTCGCTGTAGTTTACAATTTGGCCGGAAGAGCAATCTAGAATTAACCGTTTACCCCAAAATTTACATTAGATCTTAACTTTTCTGAGAATTCAAGTTGAAAACTATATCCTAAAGCACAAATGGACCAATTTGTGTATACATACAAAATTCAGTGTGAAAAAATTCGTTATGTATGGAACAAATGACCTCTATATAAGATTTGATTTAAATGTTGATGTTTATGCATTAAAATATTAACCAAATTTCTTATAACTTATTAAACAAACGCATACACTTATTTGATCAATTTTTATTAAAAATTTGACAAATTTATACGTAATAATTTAAAATGCATTAAGTATTAATTTGATAAAAGTGTATATTTATTTAATAAATTATAGACATCTTAATGATAAATCATAAAAATCATTTTAAAAAGGGTTAATTATAAAAAATCCAAACTTTCTTCAATTAAAATAACCAAATTTTTAATTTTTTTCAATTCTAACATGACGTTAATCTTACCGTTATTTTTGTTGATGTGACACTGTTACGTGTCAAAAGATCCTAATTAACATAAGTCAATCTAATTATTAAAACGAGGTCGTTTCATAATAAAATTTGAATTATGTCGTTTTAACAAATGAACAACAAACTCGTTGTTCTCTAACCTAAATTATGATTGAATTTTTTATTCTTTGTCTGCGTAATCTCTTTTTCTCTGTCTCTCTGTTGTTAAATTTTTCATTTGTTTACTTTTGATTTCGGATAAGATCTGTGATTACCTCCTTTTCGTTCCTCATCCTTGTTTCTCTTTTTCTTCTTTTCTGGGCATGTGTGATTGAATCGAT
The DNA here is from genome assembly GCA_027563885.1 of Erythroxylum longipes. Lineage (NCBI taxonomy): Eukaryota > Viridiplantae > Streptophyta > Magnoliopsida > Malpighiales > Erythroxylaceae > Erythroxylum > Erythroxylum longipes. Next base: position 8,739 of record JAOQMS010007547.1, read on the forward strand.
GAATGTTCTATTTTGACGTACTTGTTTTAAAATTTGTTATAGATCGGAGGTTTTTGGGTTTTTTTTTTTCCCTTCTTGATCTTCAGTTATCATTGGGGATGCTCCGATGCCTGATTTTGTTGATTCACTGTTGGGAAATCTTATAGAATCATGTGATGTGGATGAAGCCCGTATTACTAATTTTGGCTAGATTTGGAGTTTTTAGGTGGATTTGTATTGATTTCACACGTTGTCGTCGTCAAAATGTCCATATTTTTTGTTCGTTTCTGAATTAACTTTGATTGCTTCTGTTCTTTTTGATCTATCCATGAGGTTTCTTCGCTGATTAACTAGTCTCAACTGCTTGTTCTTTGTATTGAGTTGCTATTATATTTATGCAGTGGGCCAAAACCTTTGTCATTGCCATCGATTACTCACTATTCTGATTGATGAAGAATGGGGAGTTTATGTCATAGAGAATGGTCATCTTTAAGTTAGTATTGCTTTATGGAAGCACTAATGCTGCACCTGGAACCATTAGTTAGTTACTTGGGTGATGGAGCACTTTCCCGTCTTGCTTGTGAATTCAAGAAGTTTAAGAGACACTGTAAGATATATGTTAAATATATCTATATTTTGGCATATTTTTAAATTGGAATTCTTTTATCAAGTTTGAATTCAAATACTAGTTGGCTAACTTTGTAGATAGAATAGAATTCTATCTTGTATTAGAGTTGATTTGGTGAAGGATTGTTGAAGGACATTACGGTAAGTTTTATTGTGAATTATTTTCACTCTTCTTGAAAAGATACGAAGTAGCTTGGGAAAAAATTGACACCTACGGTTTATGTAGTGTGTTGTGTGTGGGTGTGAATTAATTTTGACGCAGGGGCAATTTTTGTGTGAGTGAAGGATTTCTATGTCTAGAATTTTTCATTACTACGTGACTTAGTACTTTGAGGGAAACGGTTCATCACCAACAATAGTTTCTGAAAAGGACATCTAAAAGTGGTTGTTTACGATGATGCATAAGTTAATGTTATTGGGTAGCTTCTTCATTCTGGCCTCGTGACCCTATTCTCACTGCACCTCAAAATACTATTTTCGGCAGAAAATACGTGAGTGTCTTGGTGGAGGTTTTGGCTGAGCGTTGATTGATGGTGTGTGCGTGAATGGTGAAACCTTGATCTGATTGTTTTGGTAATTTGAGGGATTGTGTACGTGGGCTGAAGTAAGAGTAGTGTATGCATATGTGACTCCTTATCTGGTTTAGCAGCATGTGTGCATGACAATGTTGTAGGCTGAAGGATAGATTTTGTGAGCTGCACATTTTGTGATGGTGTAGTCCTTTATACGTGACTCTCTCTTTGTCTTGTTCTGGGTTGGTTGTTGGTGAATGAGTAGATAATATGGTAGTGGAGGGCAGAAAATTTCAAGGTAGCAGTATATTAGGTAGCTAGTGTCATTGGTGAATAACTATCAAATTAATCTTCAGAAGAGCCGAAAATTTTGGGAAGTTGTTCTTTGTCTCTTTCTCAAGTGTTTTTATTTATGTTGAATTTTGTTTAATCAATTAAGTTATTTATTTAGTGTTCTTTAGTTATAAGATTATTGAGAAAATCCTCTGTTGAGGTTAGTACGAGGTAGTCGTACTATTGGGTGTGAAATTCTTTAACGGGAAGTGAGGTTGAGTGATAGTATTAAGGGTTGAGTGGTGTCGACTTAGTAAAGCCTTAAGTAATTCTATTGTACTTTCGTGAAAGTGATTAAGATGGGTAAGGGCCTCGCAAACGTAGGCAAGGAGTGCCGAACTGCGTTACCAAATTTTGGTGTTTCTTTTATTTCGGTTCAGCTTGTTTTTATTTTATTGGTGGCAAAGAAATTTGTGACACGTTTGCGAATTAATTAACCCCCTTTCGGTTTTTCAGACACAATAAGCTCAAAGCCAAATTTCTAGATGATATATTAGTGGTTGTGGTTGAGAACAACAAAACATCGGATTTTGTTGATGAGTCGTCTTGGATATTGTCGGAGGTTGGTTGTATTACATGGATTAGAGAAGCCACTGGTGCTGATTGGATAAAGAAGTGTCATGTTGGTGCTTGTTCGTATTGCTACTGGAAACTTAGGGCGTTAAGTGGTCATTGTTGTGAGTTGTTTTGGACTGGTGTGAGCAGTTACCACTGGTCGAAGAAGAAGTGCAGCTGGTGGCTGTGGCTCGCCATAGAGGAGAGATACAACTGAGGCTGAGCTTGCGACATGAGGAAGTGTTTGATTGAACGCTGCTAGCATGTCATGGCGAGACGAAAGCATGACTGCTTCTCCACGTTGCAACTAGGTCTTCATTATAGTTCTACCTACCGACAGCTGGCGTTAATGGAGGCTGTTGGTTCCATGGGAATGCTAGATCTGGGTAGAGATCGATCACTGACGATAGGCTACTATATCACACCCCACCGCTCCAATTTATTGTTTAGCGATTTAGGTTACAAATTTAGAACGATGGGCAAGAAAGATTTTGTGATTGAGAGGAAACTTAGGATAGGTTATGTTGTTCAAAACGATATAGTTTCAATAATCGGATTAACTTCTACTAACGATACCTGCGTGTCTGATTAATGGAGCTCTTTGACACATGACAGCGTCATTTCAACAAAGATAACGATCAAAATAAGTCAAATTATAATTGAAAATTTTTGAAAATTTTGATATTTTATTGCTGAATTTTAGACGATAATTAAAAATTTGATAAAAATTTAGGTTTTTTTAAAAAGGAACCCTTTTAGTCAAATTAAAAAAACTATTTAAATTTAATTTCCTGTTATAAGAATTTGCGTTAAAAAATTAAATAAAATCAACTTAAGAAAAAAAGTATAATTCGATTCTTTATATTTATATGTATTATGAATACCATAATTATGATTGTGGGCCTAAGCCCAATCACTAAAAAAACTTAAAGGAAAATGAATATGATACGATTCGAGTGAGTTTTGAGGAGAGGATCATCATCTTCGTCGTCCGAAACAAAAAGGAGATGGAGGAAGATACGGCGGCGGCGGGTGGAGTGATTGAGCATTTGGATGCATTAGTAAGCGGGAATGGGTCTCTCACTAATCTTAATCTAAGGAGTTAGCTACTTCTTCCTGTTCTTCTTCTTCAAAAGACCATGACATGGTGGCGGTCACTTCCTTCAGGGAGATAGTCGACGACGTTTCGCTGTACTTCCAGATCATCCGTCTTCCGAAATAGGTTTAATCTTTAACTTTGTTATTATTATTCTTAGTATTCTACAACACGACAATTCTTTTCTTAAGCAGACGATTCCTGTTTTGTTGGGTTTTAGGTTTTAATTGTTTGGGAATTGAAATTGGGTGGGCGTTTTTGGTTTGAATAGATATACGCCTGGATAGGATGCAACTCTGCTAAATTCGGTCACTTATATGCTTCCGCTGCCACTCGTTACAACAATGTGAGTGTTACCTGTATCCTTGGAGGAGCTTCTGATAATACGGCCTCTGGGATTGCTCGGCGTGTAGGTATTGTTTGTATTTATATCATCAATTCGTTACCAACAACCCCATTCTCTTCGATTTTAACTTGTTCATATACAACAGTGTTAAAATCTGGCCTCACCGCCATTCTCGCCTGCAACATCCCCAAGAACGGTCCAATGCTTGAGGTTACGTCTCTCTCTCTCAGAACACAGTTATATTTACTTCAACGAACCTATATTTATAATGTCCTTTTATGTTCACGTCTCAATTATGTATGGAAATATATATATCATTTTATGCTGATGAGTTAGGGTTCTTGGCTTTTCTTGATTCTGTTGTTAGGCTAATGCTGAGAAAAAGTTGGTGGAGAACCTAATCAAGTTGGGCTATACTAAACCTAAATCCCAAGTATTATCCTCTTAAGTCATAACACATACAGAAGATACATCCTTCCATTTGATACACACCATGTGCCTACATGTAGTGTTGCTATGTGGACAGAAAACTTGGAGGAAGTCACAGATTCTCTTTACTTCATTTTGCTAGACCTGAGACTCTCAGATTGAAAGCACCTGGTGCTGAATATGAACTCCAAGATTGAGAGCGCCTGATGCTGAATAGGAACGTTGTGATACTTTGTTAAACTCTGTGCGCGAGAATTTTCTCAATTACATCGCATGATTGGCATATGCCTATGGCCTAGCATCTTCCGCTCTGTTTTCTGGTCATGATGTACTTCTCTTGTGCATGTATAAGTTACAAAAAGGAACATTGATTTGCACTAGTTATCTTTGCTTATTTGAATTTTTCATTATCAATTTCTCTAAAATGGTTATCATTACCCCTTTGAAGAGTTTTGGTCATGAATACTTTGAAATTGATGCTTGGTGTTTTATTAATCTCAGTTCATTGTTCACAACATAGTAATTCTTTGAAGGAAAATAATAACAATTAATTTATCCAACTTTGATGATTCCCTTTAGTAATAGTTAGCATAGATACATTTGAAGTTAAATAATTGTGCAAAAAACACCATAAGAGGAAACATGTAATGTAGGATTAATTGATACCTTTTGCTTATTCAAAATTCACGTACAATGACAGCAGAAGTGGCATGTTACCAGAAAAGTTATGTATTCCCAAATTTGGGTAAGAAGGGAAGATGATCTACTAAAAAGTAGTAACATGTTGTGATCGTCAATTCAATAAAGTAGAATCATGCTTGTCGCCAGTAAGGATTTATACACAAGACCGAAATTATTCCCAGCAATATAATGGTGAATGTAACCCAAAAAGTTATCTGAAAAACTTCCTTTTCTATGAAACCCTCATCTTCGGTATCATCTGTAGAACTCTCTTTTCTTGATGACGATACTTTTGGAGTGCAATTCTTGGGTAGGGGTAATCCACAGAGATGAGGATTTCCTCGATAGCTGCTTTCTTCAAATGTTGCAAATTGTGCGACTCTTTCAGGCGTATTGCCAAAAATATTGTTATATGCCACACTGAATACTTCTACAGATTTTAATTGTACCAACGGAGGAGAAAGTGTACCATTCAAGTTATTGTAAGACAAATCTAAACTCTCCAATCCAGTTATCTTGGAAAATGATAATGGAATATGACCTATTAAATTATTATGGGATAAGTTCAATGTCTTCATGCCTTCTTTGTTTCTAATTTATGAAGGAATTGGACATGTCAAGTTGTTACGTGAAAGATCTAATCCAATGAAATGTATATGAATCTTACGATCTAAGAGGAATTGGTAAGTGTTTTCCTTCACACCAAACTCAACAATTTCACCACCAAATAGAGGGGCTCCATGGCCATGAAAATTTCTGGAGGTATCATTTTTGATTGAGAAATTCCCAAGCCTATTATGGAAAGATCAACAGCCTTTAATTGCTTCATCATCTTCCATAAATAAGTTGGGATCTCACCTTTGAAGTCATTATGATTTAGTAGAACGTGTCTCAATGCGTACAAATTCTTGATCGAGTTAGGTATACCACCAGATAAATAATTATGGCTGAGATCTAGTGTGAGCACACTAGATTTAGTAAATATATTAGGAAAAGTTCCTTCAAGTCTATTATGGGATAAAGAGATGTATGAAGCTTGTGGAGGTATGAATATTGATGGTAGGCTTCCGGAAAGGTTATTATTTGACAAATCCAACAATAAAAGAGAAGACATATTCTCAACCAACTCTGGTATCTCACCAGATAAGTTATTGTAACTCAAGTCTAAAGATTGTAAGAGAGAACAGTTAGACAAGCTGTTTGGAATCTTTCCAATGAAATCGTTTCCGCTCAAGTATAATTGGTATAGCATTGGAAAATACCTTCCAATCTCTGTAGGAATGTGGCCATAAAATAGATTGTTGGAAATGCCCAAGATGTCCAACTTTGGGTGAGGATGAATTGGCATATACAATGGTCCCAAAAGAGAACAATTTTTCAAATAAAGGTATTTTAAATTTGTATTGTTGTCTAGTAACCAACTTGGAAATCCAGCTCCCCTCATTTGAATATTGGAAAGATTAAGAAATCTCAAATCATACTGATAGTGTAGAAATTTGAGAAATGATACCCCTCCTTCCCCATATATTGATGACAAACTAAGGTATTCTAATTGAAACTTAGGAGTCAAATTATTATCAACTCCACTTTCTGCGTACACCTTGTTTCCATCACCTATCAAATACTTGAGTTTAGAATGATTGAGAAATGGAGAGAGCAATATTGGAATTTAAAATTGATTATTAGAAATAGATAGGGACTCAATGGATGTGAGACTCTTTAACGGAGATGCAGGTATATTTCCAATGAGGTGATTGGAGGATAGGTCCAAATCCTTAAGAAGTGTCAAATTCGCCAAACAGGAAGGCAAGGTGCCACTAATGTTATTGATTCCCATATCAAGCTCTTGGAGACTCTTCAACTTGCATAATTCTAAAAATAAATTGAAAGAACATTAGAGAGTAAAGAGAAAAATAATAATTCCTCGAATTTTAAATTAACTCATAAAAAAGGTACCATCAATACTGCCTGTGAGTTTACAACTCTTCGATAGTAAACTTTTAAGTAAAGTAATATTTGCAACGGGGTTGAGGAAACCTACAAAAATCATACAACAAAAAGATAATATGATCAATTATTAATTATTTTTAGAATTTTTTTAAAAAAACATGTTATAAACCATTAATTATGATTTTAAGTACTTCTAAACATTACATATTTTGCAACTTTAAAAGATAATTTGACTTCTAGTCATTCTTAGTTATTAACAAATTAAATAATAAATTACTCAGTTATTTGATACAACAGCAGTTATTACTTACTTTGATTGTTGAGTGTCTTATAGTTGATACTCTTCAAGGACAAGAGCCTCAAAGATTGAAGTCCTCCAAGCGACAGGAGGAAGTTTTCGTCCATTTCAGAGCGATCCAAGAACAACTCTTCCAATTTATTTAGATCATCTTAAATTGTATAACAAAATTCAAGACAAAAAGAAAAACAATTTAACAACCGCATAATAATAAACACGTAAGGACAAGTAAATGTTTAACTATAAACTTTAGTTGCCTTGTGGGAATAGTACCCCTTTGAAATTATTATTTTCCAAATGAAGAGACTTGAGGCTTTTGAATGCTTTTAATGATTGTAGGTCAAAGTTGCTTCTTTTACTTTGAATGTTGAGTGTCTCATAGTGGATACTCCCTAAGGACAAGAGCCTCAATCCTCGAAGTCCTCCAAGTGACATGAGGAAGTTTTCATCCATGTAAGAATAATCTAAGAACAACTCTTCCAATTTATGTAGATCATCTTAAATTGCATAACAAATTTCAAGATAAAAAGAAAAATAATTTAACAACTGCATAATAATAAACGCGTAATAACAAGTAAATGTTTGATTATAAACTTTAGTTATCTTGTGGGAGTAGTACTCCTTTGAAATTATTACCTTCCAAATAAAGAGACTTAATGTTTTTGAATACTTTTAATGATTGTAGTTCAAAACTGCTCCTGTTACAAACCCCACCGGAAAGCCAAAGGATGCTTATGTTGCTTAAACTTCGGATATCTATCACCGATAAATAAACAACGTAACATAGAAAAAGTATTAATTCTCGTAAACTTAGCATCAACATGCCAAACATATTGATGGTTTAAGTATTGCTGGTATTCTCAACCTTCCTAACACTATCGAAAGTTAGTTTTAATTAAGGCTTAATTAGTTCCTTGGTCTAGTTGTTCGTTTCTCTTAATATTCTTTGTATTGGATTTCCTTTGCCGGAAACCAAGTTTAATCTTGTAATTCCCTTGGCTTTTTAATATATTTCTTTTAATTTTTTAAAAATATAATAAAGAGTGAAATCTTAAGAATTTAAAATAAGATTAATAAAAATATTTAAATTTTATCTAAATTTATATCTTTAGAAGAAACAAACTTCTCAATATTATTGCTGCTTAAGTCTAACTTCTTCAAGTTCGGTAATTTGACCAAATCTGGTAAATAATAAAAAAATTAAGTTTACATCATAATTATTATAATTAAAAATTAAAAATACTTTATTAATTATAATTAATAATATAATAAAATATAAGTTAATAGTTTATAAGAGAAAAAAGATGTACCTTTCATATAAATTGATCCATTCAATTTATTAAAACTTAATGACAAATTTTTGAGAGAATGAAATCCTTGAAACATTGATAAAACATTATTAGTCAAACCATTCTCATCCAAATAAAGTGCCTCCAAATTGCT
>JAOQMS010007568.1:0-16983 GCA_027563885.1 Erythroxylum longipes
ATGTCAATACACTATAAACACTCCTAAACATTTCAAATTACCACTATACCCTTCCTATTGGTGAGGGGATGTTACAACAATTGAGTATCATCTTGGTAATGCTAATGTGGTAGCTAATGCATTAAGTAGGAAGTCCAATAGTAGTGTGGCTCAAGTACAATTATCAAGGTTGTTTAACCTAGTTCAATTAAGAGCATTAAATGTTGAGTTGAAATTGGGACAAAATGAGGAATTAATAACTATATTGAAGGCGAGACCAGTATTACATGAGAGAATCAGGAATGTTAATTGAGAAGTTCAAAGTAAATCTAGATTATGAGTTTGAGATGAGAGATGATACTTTTTGGTTGAAGTAGAGATTGTGTATACCCGATGTAGATAATCTAAGAAAGGAAATTTTAGAGGAGGTATATGTAGCAACTTATTCTATGCATTCTGGTACTACTAAGATATATAACATATTGAAGCAACTTTTCTGGTGGCTAGGGATGAAGAGATAAGCGGATGACTATGTGGCTAAGTGTTTAACTTGCCAACATATCAAAGCAGACCATCCAACTCCAATTGGTAAGTTACAGTCATTGCCTATATTAGAGTGGAAATAGGAGAGAATCATGATGGATTTTATAATGGGTTTGTCGAGGGCTCCGAGGCAACATGATGCCATTTGGGTTATTATTAATAGATTGACCAAGTCGGCTCATTTCTTGACAATAAGAGAGAATAACTCACTAGATCAGTTAGCTCAGAGATATATGAATGAAGTAGTGAGATTACATGAGGTTCTAGTGACCATTGTATTAGATAGGGATCCTAAATTTACCTCAAGATTTTGGGGTAGCTTACAGACAGCTTTGGGTGTAAAGTTAAACTTCAGTACTGCATTTCAACCTTAGAAAGATGGACAGAGTGAGAGGATGATTAAGAATATTAAGGGTATTCTTAGAGCTTGTGTTTTGGAATTTCAAGGAGCATACGATCTATATACAGCTCTGATTGAATTTGTTTATAACAATCAGTATCACAGTAGTATCGATATGGCTCCATATGTGGTGTTATATGGAAAGAAGTGTCGTTTGGCTATGTATTTGGATAAAGAGGGTCTAAGGATTGTTAATGGCCTGGAGTTAATCCAGGATACTGTTGATAAAGTGAAATTGACCCGAAGTATAATTAAAATGGCACAAGACTGACAAAAGAGTTATGTTGATTGGCACAGGAGAGAAATGGAATATCATGTGATAGATAAAGTATTTCTGAGAGTATCACCTTGGCAAAGTGTGTTGAGGTTCGGTAAGAAGGGTATGTTACGCCCGAGGTACATTGGTCCATATGAGATAATGGAAAGAATTAGGCTATTGGCTTATAAGTTAGCCTTACCTTCTGAAATGGCACAGATACATAATGTGTTTTATGTGAGTATGCGTAGGAGACATTGTTCAGATCTAACTCATGTGATACCGACTTAGGAGATTGAAGTTTCTAGTAATCTGAGTTATGTTGAAGAACCACTTAAGATAATTGGCTATCAGAATAAAAAATGGAGAAATCGAGTGATCCTATTAGTGAAAGTACTTTGGAGAAACCATTCAAGTAAAGAAGCCGCATAGGAAATGTAAGAGAACATGAAAAGTCACTATCCCTATCTGTTTGATCATTCAGGTAAGAATTTGAAGGACGAAATTTCTTAAGGGGGAGAATTGTAATATCCTGTTTTTTAGTATATGCTTAGGGTTCAACCCTAGATTAAGCATTGCATATACATGCATAACATTAGCATTCATACACGAATTGATATTTGTACATATTACAAGTAAGCAAATGCACTCATTTGATATGTCCCGGGGCATGAAAAATGTTAGGTGAATATGATATGAATTGTGATTTGGTATGTCTTGAATTTTGGTATGTTTGGATTTCAATTAGTAAATTGGAATTAAATGTTATAGATTAGGATATTTATAAATTAAAATGGACATTTGGATTAAGAAAAATGCTAAGTGGTAGAATAAATTTACACATGCAAAATTAGGATTCCTAAGCCTAAAATTGAGTGACATTTGGCATAGTTAAATGTGTGAAAAATGGACTAGTAATTAAACGACAATTGGACCAATTATTATGTGACGTGTGGATAAACCTTGGAATGACATATGGACTGATTTAGTATGGGACAAATGGCAACCTAATATGTTGATTAGTGGCAGCTGATTAATTAGCCAAATGTATTACATGCCTTAAGACATATGGTGAGTTTAGAAGTTGACACCTAGCATAATGATGGAGCAAATTCTAGCAGCAATGTTTCTACTCATCCCCTCACCTTTCTCTACCGAAATTGCTCCAAATTTTCTCTATATTTTGGTCCTAACCTTAGCTAAAGTTCTGCATAAAAACCATACCTAAGTGCTACAACGAATAGCCAAGAACTCTGTTCAAAGTTGTCTTGACCTTATTATCCAAAGGAAAAACAACTCACTTTCACCTTGGAATTGCATTGAGGTTTTTCTTACTTGGGAGGATTATTTAGCATGGAATTTTATGATAAATTGGAAGTCGAATAGGTAAGTAACAATTTGAGTTTTATGGATATAACAATGATGCTTGAATTGCAATGAAATGCATCTAATAGTGGTGAAGATTTGTGCTGTAAAATGTTGCATGAACTTGGAAATTTTTCTGTTTTGTTTTTGATATATGGAAACTGTGGAGTACAAGGCATTATGTGGATGAATTGGACTAGAATTTAATATATAAAGAAGGTGAATTTATGCCAAAGAAAGTTGTTAAAAGAGTGTTCTTGAATTGAGAAAGAATTAGACCTATATGCATGATAATGAAAGATTTCTGGCTTAATTTTTTATACATGAAAGACTAGGATTTGTGAGCTATTAATTGAATAATTTTGAACTAGAATTGAAGAGGTTATTGACGAGGAATTGGAGTATGATTTAGGCCTAATAGAGGCCTAATTGATGAACTATAAAGAGGATGTTTTAACTTTTGTATAAATTGTAAAAAGAATCTGGAAAATTAGAGCTATATGTCGAAATTCTGGTTTCAATTTCATCTTCCTCTTGTAATCTATTTAACATCTCTTTAGGGCATGAATTTGAAGAAACTCAAAGAATGAAATTTGTTGATATAGGTCTTAGCCTTATGTAAGAGAGTCGATCCATTAAGGTATTGAGTAGCAGTGTAGCATCAGATCCCAAAGATAGTCAGCCTTTTCTTTCTTATGAAGAAAGGTCTTCTCTAAAGATTCTATATTATGTCTATTCTATAACAATTGCTATATGATATATGAAACTGAGATAGTAACCTTTCAAAAAGGTCTGGCCTTGATGCAAGAGAAAAAAAGAGCTCATCGTTTAGTGTTAAAATGTTTCCATTTTTTAAAATAAGTGTCCGTAGACATTTCTTTTCATGTCTCATCTTCAAAGTGTTTGTTTAGTTTAGTGGAGATCTCCTACGGTGTTTACTGGAGATAGACTCCTACCTATGCTAACTATCCTTGTATTATTATGTTTTCATGTATGTATGGTATGGGAAAAGCCCTTTCTATATTATTATGTATGGTATCAGAAAATCCCTTTCTATGTTATTATGTATGGTATGAGAAAAGCCCTTTCTATGTTATCTCTACTAGCGGGGTGGTTACACCTAAAACCTAGATGGAAATTGAACATTTCGTGGTTAAAAAATGTTGAATCTCGTCTCAATCATCGTTTGTAAAGACTACTCAAAGAAAGCTCCCTGCCTTGGATAGGACATTTCGTCCATGTCGCTTTTCTTGGCTCCAAATCTGTGAAAGTGGATTGATAAAATAGTGACTAGAGCTTGAGTTCTGCTTGTTTTCCTAATAGTGCCTGTGACAGAACCCTGTGCAGGAACCTTATAGTATTTCCTAATTTTAGAGCTTGAATTAGTCAAAGTATAAAACATGAAAAATGATTATTGATGCCTTATTAATGCTTCTGTGAAACAGTTTGGCCATAAAAGATCTTGATAAGTTTATGTAGTTAATTGATGTCATAATCTAAAGAATGGACTATTTTGATGTGTTGAGTTCAAATCTAGAAATGTTGATTTGTTAAAGGAATAAATGAGTTCTTTAATGCAAATATGATCTTTAGGACATGAATAATGTGGATAAGGTATAGATGAATGGGTATTCAAGAACATAGGGTATTTATGAATGAGAATTGGGTGAATGTATAAGTATATGTTGCTGGAAAAATTTTGGTGAATGTATAGATTTAGCTTGCTAAAATTTCAGATGTAAAGTACTAATTTTGTGTGTATTATAAGAAGCTTTTGGATCATGGAAATGTTCAAAGATATGTGTAAAGTATGATTGATGAATTTGGAGTAAATCAAGCAAATTTAAAGGTACAAACCTGATTGCAAAATGGTAGTATACAAAGTATGATGTTGAGTGGTTAAGAAATTTGAATAAGGTTACACAGCCGGGAAAAGTCATTTGAACATGGATTGAACATAAAATATGTGTTTATGTGCACAAATGAATATGTATTTGATTGATTGACTTTGTAATGTGAATTATATGATTTTAGATGATCAAGTCAGATGTCATTCAGATATTGCAGGACCATCCAGGGATTGTGAGTCAACCTAGATGATCTTCCTAGGATTGATTTGTTCTGTTTAACTTCCAATTATTGAACTGTTTGTGTTCCTTATGTGAATCCTGAACTTTAATGATCTGAGGAGTTTGATATTCGGGAATGTATTGGAAGTGTTTTTTTTGCATCTAAAATTTGAACGATATCTGTTTACAATTGAATTCTGAATGATTTCTGAATACTGAACAAAAGTTCAATACTGGACTAAGCTCTGATGAATATAAGATTCTGTCTGTGCATCATAATTGAATTCTATTCATGACATATTCTGCTAGTTGATGCATTTCATAAAATGCATGTTCAGATAAAGGCGTTGTGATCAAAGTAGCTAATCTGAAAGAACTTTAAGCTTAAAATTCTACACGTAGAGACTTGCCCTGTGATTTCTGTATTTGACTGAGCCCAATAGGCCAGTATCTGTATCTATATCTAAAAGGCACTCAGTCACAACAAATAATAACAAATCATGAGTCTCATATACATCTGCATTTGTATATTTGTGATTATGAAATATATGATTATGAAACCTTTTCTGAAATTCTGATGATAAAGTGTTAAGCTGTGACAATGTGATTGATTGGGTTATACATATTCTAAAAGAATGTATATGAAATGTGTGACATTCACTATGTCTTATTGAGATGGAAAATTTTGTGAAATTTGTTAGTTGTGTGATATTTTTATATTTGACTTAAGAAAGATCATTAATAATGGTTCACTCACTGAGTTCACAAAACTTATCAAAAATTGCAATGTGACTTTTCAGGTACAAGACCAGAGACTAGATTTCTAAGATTCTCTAAAAGAACATTTTGGATTAAGATATGGCTCAAAGGTCTATCATCTGGCATCTGAGGAGCTGTAATTATTTTTATGTAGTTTACTTATGTCATGTAGAACTTGTGTATAAGGGGTTGTAAACTTTCTCATGTTTGGTAATGTAAATATTTGTTTTTAATGACTACAATGTAAACTTTTATGAATGAATGAAAATTGAGTTAAGGTTCTAAGGATTATGTATTCTTTATGAAGCCATTTAAGAGATTATGTTTGCTCTAACATACCATTGTCTTAGGATATATACTTAAATGTGCTCTAGATGTTCGGGTATATACTCTTTGATAGTGGGATGTTACAAATCCAATTTGTCAAAAGAGATATGAAACTCATGTACTTGCCTATATTATTAAACAAAAAGATGATTGGATTTAGTGTAAATGGGATATTGTTAGAGAAGTGCTCTAAAGGCAATCACCTTTAGCACTTATTGTACGAATCTTTTTTATTAATAAAAAAGTGTTTTTGTTAATTTAATATTCATGTTCTTTATGAATCAATAGTGATCTTAAATCAAATTAATAAAGTCCTTGACATATTACATAGCATGAAGGAAATCATGATGAGATCATGATAATGAGATTCCTATCATGTGAAATATGTTAGTATCTAAATTATCCCCAGTTAAAGGATTAATAAGATGGGACATTATTAATCCAGACAGATTGGCAGATGTTATATTCCTTGATTAGTCTCATCGTAGCAATGGTGCAAATATCCTTAGACTTAAGGCACTCAAGGATATCTTGGATACTAATTTTATACTTTGACTCCATTCCTCGTTGTCTTTTAAGGGTTGCTCATAGGGTGGTGAGGTAGTCGAAGGTAATTGAGTAGCTAATAAAGGATTCACCACTCTTAATAGAAGAAGATGACACCAACAATATTGCAAAGGTCTTCTTAAAAACCAACTTATTGTAAGTTATGCCTACTCCTTTACACAACAATTTTGCTTAGATTTATTTAAGCAAGACTCAGCCTTATCCACATGATCATCAACCAATAATTGAGTTCTCAAATGCTTTACAATCCTCGCAGTGTTTGACTCTTGCACTCGCCAGAAACTACAGAAGCAATTAAAATAATCAAAGGAAACAATAGAACAAATAAGAGATACAACAAACTGCTAACCTTTAGTACTTCCATCAATGTATACAAAGGAATGCTCTCAAGTCTCTTATGTAAATAGCAAGGCTCAAATGAGCTATATATAGGCATCAAGGCTTAGGGATCAAGTAACAATCCTCACAAAACTCTACTAGCTAAGATCAAAATCTTATCCTATCATATTACATTATTATCTTATAAGAATACATCCCTGTCTAAATGGGACTCTATCTGACAAGGCTTATCTACATCCCAACTAACAAGATAAAAGATTACATATGATCTATCCCTATCCAAGAAGATGTCCAATATCTTAAGATGATCCTCCCTCGTGGTCTGTATCCTTTAGCATTGATGTTTATCCTTAGTGATCTTATCTGCCACACCACCCACAATTCCCACGATCTCTATCCATTGATGATGAGTCATCCAAGCTAAAGCCAGTCATAGCACACTAGTGCGATCGAATGCTTACACATGTGAATTCGATTAGCTATGGTTCGTCCATTTAAGCACACACTAAGTCCTTAGTCCATCAAGAACTTAGCCTTCACCTTGTCAACTCGTACATGGTCTGAAACTCTACCAAAACTCGCACCATGCTTGATTTAATGTGCTAAGTCACTTTGGAGCTTTGGCATGCCACCTCTATGCACATGATCCAGCTAACCTTCCATCCAAGGTCCGTCTCCAACTAGCTGCGAAGTGCCTTCATATGGTAAGGGGCTAATAAACCACCCCTACTAAATGAATTCGATGCCCTTGTCGAACTAGTTTAAAGGTAGGCGTTCACTTGATCTTCAAACTATCATAAGGTTGTATCTTTCTCCCACGTCGATTCTATGGTCGACTTTTCCTTCTATCTGTCGGTTCTTCTTATACTGCCCCATTGTTCAGTGATCCAAGATCTTTTCTGCTTGATCATCGAACTACTTTGTCATAATCGGTGGAGCTCTCTTCACTTGACTCCTATTTAGATCTGCTACATCCTCATGGTTAGGCTTGAGAAAACTAACATGGAAAGTAAGGTGTACCACTAGTCTCTCGGGCAACTTTGACCTGTATGTCACATTCCTCATTTTTACTCAGCACTTCGAACAGTCCATCATACTTTGGCACCAATCCATGATGCACTTCCTTGATCGAGATCTTCTTCCAAATCTGTGGGGTAAGTTTTAACAGTAACTTATGTTGGACCCCAAATTTTTCTTAAAATTTAGTCCATTAATTTAGCAAGCATGAATAGAAATTAGAATTTTTTAATTGTAATCTGTTGGAGTTTAGTCATGAATATTTCTTATTTACATGTGTTTGCATGAATTAAATAGAAATGTTACAATTAAGTTAGTGTGTAATAGACATAAGAGAATAAAGGAACAAGTAGAGATTAAATTAAATATGGAAGGGTAAACTTGGAAGGGCTAAAAGTGGTCTTAAATGAACGAGAAAAGAAATGAGAAAGATGAAGTGAAGAGTGTGTGAAGTGTGTTGAAGAAGCTAGGAAGAAAGAAAAGAAAAACGTAGAAGGAACTAGAAGAAGAGAAGGAGAAAACGAACCAGGAAATAGAAGAAGGAAAGAAAGAAAAAGGATAAAAAAGAAGAAGGAAGAGGATTCAGCTGAGCTTTGGTAGCTTTCATCTTTTCTTCTTGTTTTAGTAGAAAAAAGGAACTAGAGAAAATGAGTTTCTTATGCTAGAAATAAAGGGGGAAAAGAGAAGACCAAAAAAACCATTTTTGATTTTTATGGGTTTTCAACTAGATCTTAGTTATTATAGCCTAGATAAACCATGGGTAGACTAAGTCTAAGCTCAATTTTGATTGTTAAAGCTCTATGGATTTTTTATTTGTATATTTTGTTAAAATTTGTTTGTTTGAAGGAAACCAAGAAAATCCAAGGCTAAGGCAAGAGAAAAGGCAAACTTGAGTTTGGATTTACAATCAATTAGGTGGGTAGTATGTTTATAGTTATTATGGATGATAGGCTAATTTCTTGCTTTCTTGCATGCTAAATTGCTTAACTTTGAATTAATGCGATTGTTGGAAAATGCAATATGATTTATTATGATGTTAAGCCTTGAAAGATGTTATGGGATTTTGTATTAATGAAAAGAGCAAAAAGCACAAAAAAGATGAAAGTATGAGCATGTGATTAAATGAATTGAGCATCAAAATTTACTTATGTTTGGGCAAGAGAGATAATATTATGTTCATCATGTGCACGTTGAATTAAAGCCTTCTCCCAGTTGCCCACTTATGGAACACGAGTTCCTATGAAACAGAGTCATTTAGTTCATGGAGTAAATTTCGGTTACTCCATTTCGATCCATGATACTCTTTAAAACCATTATGTTTTTCCATTTCATTTTGATTGTTGAGCCTGATACACAATTGAGTGTTATCTTTTGATGGTTAAATATACATGATATGATTTATGTGATAACATCCTGAACTATAAGTTCTTTGAGCTATAACTATAGATAAAGCTTCACAGCTCAACCTATTATTTTTCACTCCTCAAGTGCAGAACAAGAAGATAATTGGTCCTTGCAAGCTTTGACAAACTACAAGATAGCTACCTTTTGTAACTAAGTTAGTTCAACTATATTTTGGTAGCTTTGTAAGCATATCAAACATGAGCATTCATTTACATTTTCTAGTATGCTATTAATGTGACCTTTGATATTTAATCAAAGCTATATACAAATTCCATTTTGTTTAAGAAATGAAAGTAAAAGTTGAAGAATTTCCCTTCTATATATGTTTAAAACTATCTTTTGTGTTGGGTTCTTAATTGTTGTTGGAAATGGAATAGTATGTTGTTAAATGGACCTGGATAGATTTAAAACAAATTGTTATGCCAGGAGTCAAGTATGTACAATTAGTGTTAGTTAGATCTGGGTATTTTTGGAATATGTAAAAGCTTATAATACGTAAAAGAAGAAAAGGGGGACACCTTTGCAGCACTGCCCTGAAAAGAATTAGTAATTTTAAATTCCACTAATAAACTATATTAATTCAGAAACAATTAGACAAAGTTGTCTTTAGGATAATTGCATTTCATCCTTTTATCTTTCCAACGGTATATCGCATGAAATTTTTAGATTTCGGACAAAAGAGATATGGCCTTTACACGATAATGTCATAGGTGTTGGCAACAGCTACAACGCTATCCTGACAAATATTATGTCATAATTTCAACTATTAAACTGCATTAATGTAGGTCGAATCAAACAAAGTTGTCTTTATAAAAGTTTTACCTTATCCTCTTAGTTTTCCATTGGTATAAACTTTGTAATTTTTGGACATCAGAATTGAGAGATACGATTTTTAAAAGTTTGAGTGACACATAGTGCACGATCGTGATAGAGCCTTTCACTCATAGGAGTGCACGATCGTGACATAACCCTTCACTTATAGGAGTGCATGATCATGCTTGTGCACAAGGGTGACTAGTGGAACTTGCCAAAATCAAGATAAACACGGGCTTTTAACTTCTTCTAGCCTTCTTCTCACTTGATCTTCACCCAATCCTCTTGTAATGTAGCAATGAAATATATATTGACACCCGGGCCTAACATTTTTGGTATCAGAGCCTATGATTTTTAAGGATTCCTAGGCTTAGAATATGTTTTGATATGAATTATTATGATGTGTGGTTAATTTTTTGCATTGTTGAATTGATTGATTGCATTGAGTGACATGCATCTCATGCATACATGCAACAATGTTTAAATTGAAGGAGTAAGATGCTACCTCGTAGAAGAACACGAGAAGCTTTGCAAGGATCTACTACACCTGACTCTCTACCAAGAGAGGACGACGCTGATGAGTCTAGAGCCCCAAAAAATGTTGAGGCTTCTGTAGGGCATGGTAATAAGCCCTTTTGATCACAAACACATGAGTCACCTCTTCCTCTGGAGCAAGTGCCTAATCTTTAGATCCTAGACTGCTCCAAGCCTTTAGCTGACTTTTTGTCCAAGCCATAGACAAGATGCCATCAACTTTTACCCCAACCCCAACTAAGAAAGGAAAACAATTTGATAAGGTTAGGAATTATAAGGCAGGTGGATTTTTATGGAACAACTAATCTAGAAGAAGCTAAAACATGTTTGAGGAAGACATAAAGGATATTGGACCAAATGGACTGCAGTAGTGAGAAAGTGTACCAAGGAGTCAGATAAAACCACCAGTGTTGACATGGAAAGAGTTTCTAGCTGCTTATAGGAAGAAATATTTATCTACAGTGTATATCCAGCAGAAGCAAAGGGAATTTCTGAGTCTCATCTATAGGGAGATGATGGTGAGTGAATATGAGTGTAAATTAATGCAATTGTCCCGATATGGAACTAAGCTAATGATGAGCAAAGCGGCTAAGTGTCCTAGGTTTGAAACAAGATTGCATTTAGCCATCAGAGAAAAATGGTGGCATAAAATTTCTATAACTTCCAACAGTTGATAGAAGCTTTAAGGGTTGAGAATGTAGAGAATATAAAGAGCGCAATGAACAGAAAGAGGAAAGGAAGAGAACAGTTCAGGAGGGGAGGTAGGGCTCCTATACCAGAGAGGAGTGCCAAAACTTTCCCCGTACAATCTGAGGATAGGAGCAGTGGAGTAAGCAGGCCCAAACAGATGAGAACTATCTCTCATCAAGCCTTAATGGTTGGAGGCAGTGGAAGAGGTGAGGGGAACAAGCCATCCATTACCAAATGTGACCATTGTGGCAAATTCTATAAGGGGGAGTGCTATAGGATGAGTGGAGCTTTTTTTAACTGTGGAGAAAACGGGCACATAGCTAAAGGGTGATCGCAGTATACAAGATGGGAGGGAACTCAGATACAACCTCCAAAAAAGGCTAAGACTGTAGGAGTTAAGAATACAACTAATGTGGGTAGTTCTAGTGCAGTCAAGAAAGTGAATCCTCTAGGAATACTGAGGGGACAAGCACCCACTAGGGTATTTACAGTCACGAGGGACGATGTAGAAGCAACTCCAGAGGTTGTGACTGGTATGGTTAAATTGTTTAATGATGATATTATTGTTTTAATTGATCTGGGGTCTAGCACCTCATTTATTTCATCAAGTAGGATTGTGCATGGTAGAAGTTTGAGTCTATTAGATAGTCCTTTGATGGTTAGTACCCTAACTGGCCAGTATATCATTATTAGTCAAGTTGATAGAGATTGTGAAATATACATTGGTGGAGTAAAATTGGTGGTGGATTTAATGCCATTGAAGATGGAGGGATTAGATGTGATTTTGTGAATAAATACTTTAGAAAAATATAATGCTAATTTGAATTGCAAACATAATACAGTAAAGTTTGAGTTGGACAAAGGTGAAAGTGTGGTGTTTGTAGGAGACAGGAAAACAAGCCCACCTAGAATTATTTCAACTCTAACAGCAGAGAAAATGATAAGGAAAGGATGTGAAGCATTCTTGGTATATGTGGTAGACACGAAGGTAGATGGAGGAAAATTAGAAGATATTCCTATGGTCATGGAATTTTCAGATGTCTTTCCAGAGGAATTACCAAGACTACCACCACCTAGACAGCTTGAGTTTACTATAGAGATTCTTCCAGGCATTACACCAATGTCAATTCCACCTTATATAATAGCTTTATCAGAATTGAAGGAGATTAAAGAGCAGTTAGAAGAGCTATTAGAGAAAGGTTATACTCGACCTAGCTCTTCACCTTAGGGAGCCCCAATTCTTTTTATGAATAAGAAAGATGGATCTTTAAGGGGGTGTGTGGAATACAGGAAGGTCAATCATGTCACTATTAAGAATAGATATCCCCCCCATGCATAGATGATTTGTTTGATCAATTGCAAGGGGAAAACGTCTTCTCCAAGATAGACTTGAGATCCAGTAACCACCAATTGAGAATAAAGGAGTCTAATATGTCAAAGACTACATTTAGAACACGATATGGGCATTTTGAGTTCTTAGTTATGCCTTTTAGATTAACTAATGCCCCTGCAGCCTTCATGTTCTTAATGAATAGAGTCTTTAAGCCTTTCTTAGACCAATTTATCATAGTCTTTATTGAGGATATATTGGTTTATTTCAAGAGTGACAAGGAGCATGAAGAGCATTTAAGGATTGCCCTGGAGATATTAAGGAGGAAAGATTTGTATGCCAAATTCAATAAATTTAAATTTTGGCTAAGGGAAGTGGTGTTTCTTGGACATGTAATTTCAAAGAAAGGAGTAAATATGGATCCGAGTAAAATAGAAGCTGTAGTTAAATGGGAAGCACCTAAGAATATAACAGAAGTGAGGAGTTTCTTGGGTTTAGCTGGTTATTACAAAAGATTTGTGGAAGGCTTTTCTATGATAGGCGCCTTACTTACCCAATTGAAAAATAAGAGTCAAAAGTTTGTGTGGATAGAAGAATGTTAGAAGAGCTTTGAGGAATTGAAAAATAGGCTCACAACTGCACCAATTCTGACCTTGCCTTTTGGTAGTGATGGATATATTGTATATAGTGATGCCTCAAGGAAGGGATTGGGGTGTGTGTCGATTGAAGGAGATAAAGTGCTTGCTTATGCTTCTAGGCAATTAAAACCCTACGAGATAAATTATCCCACACATGACTTGGAGCCTACTGCCATAATTTTTGTATTGAAAATATGGAGAAATTACTTATATGGAATCACCACTAAGGTATTTATAGGCCACAAGAGTCTGAAATATTTAATGATCCAAAAAGAGTTAAATCTGAGATAAAGAAGGTGGTTAGAACTACAAATGGATTATGACTTGATGATAGACTACCACCTGGGGAATGCTAACGTGGTAGATGCACTAAGTAGAAAATCTACTATGGCACATGTGAAGATAGTTACCTTTCTTTGTTGAAGGAATTATCCAAACTTAAGGTGACGTTGAGGTAAGTCCAATCTGGCTGTATATTGGCTAATTTTATAGTAATACTAGTGTTGAATGAGAATATTAAAGAATTGCAAGAGCAAGATGAGTACTTAATCAAGCTCAGAAAAGAAATTAAAAATGGTAAGCCTCTGAAGTAGAGACAAGAGAAGATGGATTGATGGTGGTAGGCAACAAATTATATATTCCAGACATGTAAGAGTTGAAGGAAGAAATTGTTGATTAGGCACACAATGCTCCATATGCAATGCACCCAGGGAGTATAAGAATGTATAGATATTTGAAAGAGAACTTCTAGTGGAGTGGAATGAAGAAAGATGTTGCAAAGTATGCTAGAAAATGCTTGGTGTGCCAACAAGTTAAAGCAGAACATCAAGCACCTACCAGTAAGTTTAATCCTTTGTCTATTCCTGAATGGAAGTGGGAGAAGATTACAATGGATTTCTTGATGGGATTGCCAAGGACTAGGAAGCATAACGTAATATGGGTGATTGTCGATAAGCTAACCAAGTCAGTACATTTCCTATCAATTAAACAAACAGATTCTTTAAATGTCTTGGCCAGGAAATACATAGATGAACTAATTAGACTTCATGGGATTCCAAGTTCTATAGTCTCAGATAGAGATCCTAGATTCACCTTCAGATTCTGGGAAAGCTTACAAAAGGCTTTGGGAACCAAATTGCATTTTAGCACAACCTTCCATCCACAGACTAATGGCCAATCAGAGAGGACAATAAAGACATTAGAGGCAACGTTAAAAGCTTGCGTTACGGACTTCAAAGGCTCATGGGATGATCATATACCTTTAATTGAGTTTGTTTACAATAATTATTAGATCACCTATGGCCTGGGTATTCACAATACGCAGCGGAATGGACCATACTACACAACAAAAGTATAACCGAAACTACACAACATATACGGATTTACCTCTTGACACAGATTGGTATTTATTTTTAGATTTGTAGACGCTGTAACACACGAATGTCCTCTACCGGTATCCATATGAGGATGAATTATCTGGGCAGCGGCTAATGTGTGCTAACACGTTCCAAAACCCTAATCCCTATTCCTATTAGGAATAAGAATATCATAATCCTAAACCCATTAGGATTATGGAAGCCCAATAAGTTTTGGCCCATATTATATCTTATATAATAAAATTCCGACAACTTAATTCAATTTTGCCCAATAAATATATCCACATATATTTATTTAGTGCCTAATAAATTAGGCCCAAGAGAATAAGCCCAGATCACATCACTCTCTGTGTGCAACCCTGTAGGCTCATTTGATGTTGGCAATAGGCTTGATCACACTTCAAGGTCCATAAGTTATAAGCGGCCTCTAGCAAGAAATTTTGACTACCCAAATCAAATGAGGATCGATAATCCTATTTAACCTGTAACCATCGTCATAAACCCAGTCCCTTTATAACACGATATCAAGATTAATCACAAGGCATGGTATATGTCAAGCTTTGATTAATCACAGTTTCTCGATTCCCAAGTTGACTGACTATAACAAATGACATTGATGACTCCTCATCAATTCATTTGAGCATAGCCATGCATTTCTTCATTCATACTTGTCAAGAAGCCTAAATGATATCTCTCTTATTTAAGAGAGGTATAAATCCCATCTACGTCATTCACATCCCTCTGCATGATTCATTTAATGTCCAAAATAAGACTACTTGTTATCCTGTTAAAGATAACATAGTCTAATGTTAAAACAATGAATTCCTCATATAGGGAACCTTGATGACTTCAGGTCAGAGGACTAAAGTCAAACCATATTGAGAATCACTAATAACATGAAACCATGTAGTGTTCTCTCTGTGGGTCGGTCCAATATATGTTCTCTAACATATATATATGTTTCTGATTTGATAACTCATATCCATGATCAGTAAAACGTGATCATCAATCAGAACACATACTAGCCTTGATTCATTATTGTTCCACCAATAACGATCAACCAGGGACAGTTTAGAATAGTATTATAATGCTTATGGTTTTACTATCAAGTCACATATATGATGACATAAGCCTAATATTATTCATGGAATGTAAATCACATTACACAAACAATATACATGCATATTCAAAAAGAATACCTCATAATTTATTATTGATAAGTCAGAATGTCAGTACAAAAGTCGCATATGACTATTGGCCTAGGGCACACTACTAACAATAATTCCTACCACCTAGGAATTCAAATGGAACCTTATGAAGCTTTGTATTGTAAGAGGTGCAGAACTCCTATTTTTTAGGATGAGGAAGGTGAAAGGGGACTTTTAGGACCTTATTTGGTACAAGTTATAGTTGACAATATTAATTTGGTGAAACAGAGACTCAAGGCAGCTCAAGACAGGATTAAGAGATATACGAAAACACATAAAAAGGAGATGGAATATGAAGTTAGAGAGAAAGTATTTCTTAGTCTTTCTGTGGAAAGAAGTCTTAAGATTTGTTAAAAAAAGGCAAGCTCATTCCAAGATACATAGGTCGTTATGAGATTATTAAGAAGATTGGGCCTCTAGCCTACAAGTTGCCCTGCCACTAGAATTATCTAAGATTCAAAATGTCTTCCATGAATCAATATTGAGGAGATATAGATTAGATCCTTCACACATAGTCCAACTTTCAAAGGTTCAATTAACGGAGGATCTGACTTATGAAGAACAACCAGTAGAGATTCTAGATCGAAAGGAGAAGGTCTTAAGAAACAAGATATGAAGCTGGTTAAAGTCTTATGGAAGAACCGTGCAAGAGAAGAGGCAATATGGGAGCCTTTTGAAGCCAAGAAGTAGAAGTATCCACACCTAATTATAGAGTCAAGTAAGAATTTCAAGGACAAAATTCTTTAAGGGGAGGAGAATTGTTGGACCCCAAATTTTTCTTGGAATTTTATCCATTAATTTAGCAAGCATGAATAGAAATTAGAATTTTTTAATTAGAATTTGTTGGAGTTTAGTCATGAATATAATTTATTTACAAGTGTTCGCATGAATTAAATAGAAATGTTATAATTAAGTTAGTGTGTAATAGACATGAGAGAATAAACCAATAATTAGACATTAAATTAAATATGGAAGGGTAAACTTGGAAGGACTAGAATTGGTATTAAATAAATAAGAAAAGAAATGAGAAAGATGAAGTGAAGAGTGCGTGAAGTGTGCTGGAGAAGCTAGGAATAAAGAAAAGAAAAACGTAGAAGGAACTAGAAGAAGAGAAGGAGAAAACAAACCAAAAAAAAGGAAGAAGGAAAGAAGGAGAAAGGAGAAAGAATAAGAAGGAAGAGGATTTAGTTGAGCTTTAGGTAACCTTCATCTTTTATTCTTGCTTTGGTAGAAAAAAGGAACTAGACAAAATGAGTTTCATATGCTGGAAATAAAGGGGGAAAAAGAGTATTAATGTAACATCCCGTTACCTATACGGCTAGAACAATTATTTGTGAGACATTTATATGACTTAAGATAAATGAACGTT
>JAOQMS010007619.1:0-16976 GCA_027563885.1 Erythroxylum longipes
TTTATTATTATTTAAAAACAAAAATTAAAAATTTACAATAATTATAAAAGTTGAAATAAATAAAATAACTAATTAAAGGGGGGAAAGAAAGGTAGGAGGGAGGGACGGAGATTTTAAAATTTTTTTAAATTTTTGTAAAAAAGTCCCCCAATTTTTAAAATTTTCGATACCGACCAATATTTGACCGATATTTTGAATACTGCCGGTACCGACTGGTACGGACCGGTATTGGCTGGTACCTTCCGATATTTACATCCAGTACCATAGCTTATAATTCGGTACGGGTTTTAGTTCGGTAAGGTACGTACCAGCTGGTACCAGTATTCATAACAATGATTGAAAGGCCTCTAGTTTGTTGAAAGTACAACTTAGCGATGAGGAAATTTTTTTCTTCAAATTCTCCTCTTCTTGTCTAACTCAGAAAGTAATAGAATCTGGACCATGACATATCATCTTTAAACGAATATTCCTTTAAACCTAGAAACCAAGCCCATCCCTCAGGGACGTCAAGCTCAAACGACCACTAATTTGGATCAATACTCACCATTTATCACTAGATTACTGGACTACCAAAGGCATCAATCACATCGCGAGCTATTTTGGAAAACCATTATGTATGGATGATGCCAAACTAACACGAAGAGGTTACTTTTGCTCGGGTGTGTTTTAGTTAAAACAAATTAATAGCTACCAGATAAAATACCAATAAAATAGTAGAGATTGGAGATATTATAAATGAATCCTAGATCATCCTTGGTGATTTCAACAACATCCCATACATGAATTTGAAGAGAGAGCTTACCTCTGGAATTATAACGAGGAGTTTCTGGACTATGTGAAAAGTTTACAGGTCACTGCCTTAGTGAAGAAGGTTTCTTTCATACCTGGAGTAATAAGTAAGATGCTGAGTGGGCCTTAAGGAAGAAGCTGGATAGATCACTAGTGAATGATTACTGGCTACAACAGTTCACCCAAAGCAACGCCTCCTTTAAAAATCCATTGTTCTTATACCACACTCTTTATCTTGGTCCAACAAATATTCTCATTATAGAATAAGCATTTTCCCTTTTCATTTTAACAAATTTTTAGCTAAAATGGAAGGCTTCAATAAGGCAATGTGTAGAGGATTTAATAAGCAAGTCAATGTCCATAAACAATTCATCTGCATGAGGAAACTTAAAGCTATCAAAAATGAACTCTAAGACCTTGAATGCTATGAAATTCCCTAATACTCAAGTAGTAGTCAAGGAAGCCAAGAACCATTTCGAGATAGTGCAGAACTTGATCAATACCATTCTTGATAATGTGACTCTGGAAGCCCAGGAGAAGTTAGCCTTAGGGCGGTATTTAGAGACTCTAATGGTTAACTGATCCATCCTAAAACAACAATCCAATATGCAATAGGTTCAGGATGGAGACAAAAATTATTTTTTTCACAAATCCTTACTTTTAAGGAATAATTGGTACAAGATAGTATCATTGAAGGATCAATAAGGGGAATGGATCTAGAATCAAGAGGGGATCAACAATACTATATTTTCTTATTTTCTAGAAACACTAGGATCAAATACTGAAGCTAAATCCTTAAGCAACTAGCTAAAAACCATTATCTATAAATCTATCGGTCAGCTTGATGCAAAAAACCTTATGCAACCATTCAATGCAAATGATTTGGAGAAGGCTATACTATCCTTAAATCCAATGAATCCATTAGGCTTTGATAGTTTAAAAACTTTTCTTTTCACAAAACATGACCTAACACTAAGAGGTGGGTTACTGAGGTAATCTTGGATCTTTTTAAACATAGCAGGATGCTAAAGGAGGTGAATAGAACTCACATTGCCTTAATACCAAAGGTTCCTAGTCCTGAATCCATCAAGGAGTTTGGACCAATTTCATGCTACAATGTAGTGTATAAAGTTATCTCCAAGCTGTTAATTGATAAACTAAGGAATGTGATAGGCAAAATTATTGATTACCTACAATGTACATTAATGAAGAACATATCAATTAAAGATAACATATTGATGGTGCAGGAACTCCTCAAGGGTTATAATCACAGGAACTTTAGCTATAATTGTAACATTAGAATTGGTATTAATAAGGCCTTTAACTCACTTAGCTGGGAATTTATTACTAACTCCCTAACAACATTCAATTTCCCTACAAAATTTGTCACGTAGATATCATAATGCATCAAAAGCACCTCTTTTTCCATCTTGATTAATGGAACACCTACCAAGTCATTTTATGGAGCTAGATGATAGAGACAAAATGACCCATTCTCCCCATATCTCTTCTCTTTAGTTATGGAAGTTCCCTTATTTTTGATCAAGAGGGGAGTGGAAATTGAAAAGAAGTACAAGTAATACTCAAAATGTAAAGATTTGAAGATCACCAATCTCACATTTATAGATGATTTGACCCTTTTCTCAAAAGCAGACTCTAACTCAATTAGTATCTTTATAGAAGCAATAAGATAAGTTAAACATATATCTAATCTTTCAGTGACTACACAGAAGAGTCAGCTTTTGGTGGCCAAAGGTACGGGGGAAAAAGTTTCTCTTTTGGAAAGCATCACTAGAATAAAAGCTATTATACCAACCATTAAGGACTTGAAGGGTCCAATTTCCACAAAAGGCCTCGAATTCAAACCTTTTATTGATAGATTGAAGCTAGAGTCTCCTATTGGTGCAACAAATCTCTATCCATTACAAGTAGAGTGCAATTAGTGAAATCCATCCTAACTAATTTGCAAAGTTTTTGTTTATCTCTCAACTATTTCCCAAAAGGAATAATAAAAACTATTGACAATATTTTAAGGAATTTCATCTGGTCTAAATGTGGAAATACTAAAACTAAGACAAAGTTTAAATGGGAGGGACCTTTTCTTACGTAAGTAAGGAGGCCTTAATATCATCCCTGTAAGACTCATGAACCAAACTCAATTATGTAAGAGGATTTGGAGAATCCATATTGACAGACAATCTCTATGGGTTAAATGGACATAAAAAACTCCAACTTTTGGTGTATTAAAGCTTCAACTTTTATGTCCTGGACCATGATCCATCTCTTGAAACTTATAGACAGAATCTAGTATTACTTTTAGACAACAATAGGCAATGGAGCTACAACATCTTTTTGGTTTAATACCTAGAAAGACACCACGCCTGTAATCCAATCTTAGGCTGCACCTCACCTAAGGGGCATAATTCCTATGGAAGCCTTGGTAAAAGAAGTAATGGAAAATCAACTATCATGCTTTGCAAGAATTAACACCAATATCAATTTGAGACCTGAGGTGGAGGATCAACCAAAATGGATCTTGGAAAATTATGGTAAAATTTCTAGCACCTTATGCAGGAACTTACTCAAGTTTTATGGTCCAAAAATCAAGTGGAATAAGCTATTGTGGCATTTTCAAGCTTGTCCTAAAGCTTCAACCATCATATGGATTGCTCTAAGGTAAGATAGGAACCTTGAGCAGAGTGAAGAATAGGAATATCTCATATAGTTATCCCCTTTACAAAGGTCAAAGTGAAAATATGGAACACTTCTTTGAATGCCCTATCATACGTAGCAAATGGAATGTCATCCTGAAATTTTGAGGCATTAATCCTCCTTACAACATTCTGTTAGAGTTAACTGTTTAGTTTATTACGATCCATCAGAAGAGAAATAGTGACTGGATGGCCTATATCTTGGCTATAAATAACCATGTTTACTACATCTGGCTCTTCAGGAACAAAGCAGTCTTCTCCAACACAACCTTTAAGAAATTCAGGGTTCTCCAAACAATCATCCAAAATACCAAGGAAAAAAATTTAGTCCATAATAGGAACATCTCATATAGTTGTCCCCTTTAATAAGGTCAAAGTGAAAATATACAACACTTCTTTGAATGCCCTATCATATGTAGCAAATGGAATGCCATCCTAAAATTTTGGAGCATTAATCCTCCTTAAAACATTCTGTTAGAGTTAACTGTTTGGTTTATTAGGAGCCATCAGAAGAGAAATAGTGACTGGATGGCCTATATCTTGGCTATAAATAACCATGTTTGCTACATCTGGCTCTTCAGGAACAAAGCAGTCTTTTCTAACACAACCTTTAAGAAATTCAAGGTTCTCCAAACGATCATCCAAAATACCAAGGAACAAATTTTCGTCCATAACATACACCACAATGTAGTTCCACACCATTTGCTAATTGGTATCTGTAACTAGCAAGTGTCGGCTATTTCTTTCATCACCCATCATCTGGATTTGTGAGCACCAATTTGATTTGCATTAGGGGTTGACATCCCTCTTTTGTAATTACTTATATATCATTACACGTTAATACATTTACCTTTTCTCAAAAAACGAAAAAAAGTCCTTAAAAATATTGATAGTATCATAGTTATTATATGCATTCTTTATGATTTCCAGTCCTTTTTTATTAAGATTTCCATTCCCTAATTCATATTTGTTTGAAACAATGAAAAATCATTGGCGGTAAATTCTTCATGTAAATTAATTTTTCAAAGTCGAGATAGCCTTGCAGCAAATTCCACCTATAATTGCAAATTTGTTCATGAAAAACTATAGGGGTGTATTAGTTTCACAAACTCTTTGATTTACAGCAGTCGTTTATAACACAATCAAAAACCAGAAAAATTAAACACATCAAAATAAATCAACACTATATTTGTTAACGCAATTTGGCATACCTTGCCACATCTGCAGGGTCCTCACCTAGCTTAATACTATTACCAAAGGACAATGATAGTTTTACACAAGGCTTTAATAAGTTGACACCACTTAATCCTTGACACTACCTCTCGTCCTCACTACCTGTGAAAGTGATTCACACCTAATAAAATGACCGACTTGTGTTAACTTCAAAAGAGGATATTTCTTAACAATCTTTTAGCGAAAGAACAAACAAATAACTCAAGTGATTAAACGAAATTCAACATAAATGAAAAACTCTTGAGAAAGAAACAAAGAACAACTTCCTAATGTTTTCAGCTCTTCTGAAGATTAATCTAATTGTTGTTCACCAATGACACTTAATGATTCATAAAGCCACAGCTGCATGGTTAACACATTCACCAACCAAAGTATCTGCAGTCCACAAGAAAATCATTGACAATCGAGTCTCTCTTTCCATTATTACCAAATCGCTTTTCGTTCCAAATAAGGGCATAACATGTGATTAATTGTAAAAAGATTTTTGCTAAAAGCCTTTTTATTCATCCACTTGATATTTTGAAAGGAGATAATTGAACTTGAAAATTAACCCCTTGAAAAAAATGAATTGAAAAGGTTGCTACCCAAGATGGAGTTATACATGTACACCATATGCAGCCAACCAAACACGATTCAGCTAAGAAGTTGCACACATCTAACAAAAAGCGATTCAGTAAAGAAATCACACACAGCCAATGAAGAACGATGTAGCCAAGAAATCACGCATAACTAAAGAGTCACACATACCAATCTACCACTACCTTTGAATGTTCTGCACTCTATTATAACATGATTTACTCAAGCACCTGTGACCAACATAGATCAAGGCTGCACATACACTAAGTCTAGAGGAGGAGTCATGTACATGTCCAATCTCCCGCTATCTCACAATTTTTTGCACTTCAACATTATTTGCCCATACACCTTCAATCAACCTATAATAAGACATAGACCAAGTTATACACACAAATCCCCTTCACTTTAGCAGTCTCACAATATCTATACATCCACC
Organism: Erythroxylum longipes; assembly: GCA_027563885.1. Taxonomy (NCBI): domain Eukaryota; kingdom Viridiplantae; phylum Streptophyta; class Magnoliopsida; order Malpighiales; family Erythroxylaceae; genus Erythroxylum; species Erythroxylum longipes. Next base: position 5,746 of record JAOQMS010007619.1, read on the forward strand.
AACGTAATCCACACCAACCTTCATTAAAGATAGACTTGTATTTAAGTTTTATCCAAAATTCCAATTCAATATTACTTGTTTACACCTCATCTTAATTTGGATTTTGTTAAGCAATATTTTGAAAATCCAATACTCAAAAAAGCCAAAATTAAATATTGAAATAGATAATAAAATTTGTAATAATCTCCCCCTTTTTTGGCATTTTTGTAACAAATAAGAAACTCCTCCTAAATAACATATTCAAATATACAAATATTGAAGTCACAATACTCCCCCTCAATCCAAGGTCCAAGCATAGATAAAAATATCCAACATTCACAAGCAGCTCAAAAATATCCAACATTCACAAGTAGCTTAAAATAGCCAAGTATAAACCCATACAAGTCCAAGTCATCTCCCTCCTTTTGGGATAAAGGATGCTAAAAAGAAAAGTCAAGAAGCATCGGAGGATCGAAGAACCCGCTGCTTCAGTTGACGAAAAGCATTAAGACCACTTTAAAAATGCCTTCAATCTGCTCAATTTCAGCAAACAAAGTTGCATGAGGATTGATTGAGGAAGTTCCCGAGCCGTCTAAAGGACCAGGGAAGTATAGGGCAAATCCACAACCTGTGGTTGCTTAAAAATTCTAGGCGAGATATTCATCAAGGTGACTAGTTCAAGTATACTCGTCTTCAACTGTGGGACACCATTTGTATAGAAATCAAACAAGGGAAGTAAAGTAGGGAATGCGACTTGCCTCCAATAGCCAATATAGCTTCAATTATAAGTCGCCCCAAATTGAAATTCACCTTGTACCAATGGCATAAAGCAGTTTAGCCTGTGCTAGATAAACTGAAACAAAATGTGCACTGGGCATCCAGTTAGCTAAAACCAACTTATAAAACACAAAATACTTTTGTGTCAGCATAGAGGAGCATAGGACCAAACTAGATAGCCAAGCAGTTAACTTTCCTCTAGTTAACACAGTAGCTATCAGATCATTAGAAGTAGTCCAATTATCATCATAAATTTGACCCTTAATTAGATTATCAAACCTCATAAAAATATTCAGTTTATCAGCATCAAATTGTATCACCTGACCCTGTACATACACCAATTTATAACTCAAAGTAGTATCAGTCAACAAGTTACCAGGCAAATAGCAATAAAATTCTTTTACCAATTCATCATCATAATGTTCTGGAAGCAACGCAACTTGCAATAACGTCCTCTCAGATAATAAAATATCCAGTCGATACTGTTGAAATTCATCTAAATTAATTGGGTGGTTAATAATTAACCCAATATCAGTTAGAGTCTCCCATTTACGTTCAGCTTCGAAAGAATAAAATTTGTATGAAACTGCTTTGTCCATTGTCAAACGAGTAGAAGAAATTCGCCAAGGTGGGCAGACTGTTTTCTAAGCTTGCTGCTTAGTCCGTTTTTGAGTGACTGTAGGAGGAGCAGTTGGTGGAGAAATTGCAGTACGAGTCTGGTCTGAAGCAGATGAAGAGGTTTCGACAATGGAACGCAGTACTTGCATGGTGTCATCACATTCCGATGGTCTATCCTGAACTGAGGTGGTGTCAAGAATTTCAATGGGAGCAGCTGAGGATGACCTAGGCTCGAATATTGTCCTCCCAGTTGTCGAGTTCAGTAGTAAATGGTTGGAACGACGAATGGGTGCAACAAGCGATTTTTCCACAACTGAAGAGGAAGATTTCTCCTTGTTCTTGCTCATTTTAATGATTAACAACAAAAATCCAAACAAATTCAAGGATTGATACTAACATAGAGAGAAAGAGTGCAGTACCTTAGAGAGATTTCCAAGAGGAAGAAAACGAGCACATATGGTTGAGAGTAAGAATGTCTTCGATGGAGCCCAAAAAGATAAAGATATTGAACACACGTGAGAGAAGCCTTCAATTTGATCAAGTGGAAGCTTGGATGTCGATAAAGAAGGTGAGAAGATGGGGGGCGTATGCGGGGGCAACATAAAAGAGTTAGGGATTTTAATTCCTCTTGAAATAATGCTTCATTTTTCCTTTTTTTTAATAATATTTTTTTAATAACATTAATAATGTAAGACACAAAGTATCAAAGTCTTGGAAGAAGTTTAAACCTGACTGAGTCAAGAAGTTTCCTAAAAATGTCCACTAGTTGCTTTTCATGTAGACACATATGACAGGGTGGTTATTTTGTTCTCCACAAGCTCTTGGATAAAATGATACTTCAAATTACTGTGTTTCGTCCGCAATGCTAAACTGAATTCTTCAAGATATCTATAGCACTCTTGTTATCACATAGGATTGTCAATACATCTTGATCAATTCCATAATCTTCCAACATCTGTTTCATCCAAAGAAGTTACGAACAACAACTTCCTGCAGCAATATATTATGTTTCTGTGGTTGACAGTTAAATTGAATTATGCTTTTAGATTGTTACTAAGGAGGAAACAACCTCCTAAAGTGCTTTTTCGATCGTCTAGATTTCTAGCCCAATCTGCATTGCTATACCTAGATAAATAGGACGTAGAGTCACATGTATACCAAATTCCAAATTCAGATGTACAACTTATATACGTGATGATCCTTTTTACTGCTGTCAAGTTTGTATCTTTTGGATTGTCTGGTAGCGAGCACATACTCCGACACTATAGCATATATCTGGTCTACTTGCTGTTAAATACAATAGGCTCCTAAAATGCTCCGATAGAGTCTGACATCAACACTTTTGCCATTCTCATCTTTATTTAACTTCATAACAACACTTATAGGTGTTCTCGTGTGTCTAACCTTCTCTAGTCCAAACTTCTTTATTAAGTTGTTTGCGTATTTGGTTTGAGATACAAAGATGCCATCCTTCATTTGTTTAATTTGCAAACCCAAAAAGAAGTTCAACTTACAGACCATACTCATCTCAAATTTATACATCATTAATTCAACTAAGTCGTCTACCATCTTAGGATGAGTGGAGCCAATATAATATCATTAACATAAATCTGAGCAATTAGCGAATCAGATCCAATTTTCTTTATAAATAGAGTTTTATCAACACAACCTCATTCATAGGCTTTCTTTAAGATATTGTGTGAGTCTTTCGTATCAAGCTCTTGACGCTTGTTTGAAACCATAAAGAGGCTTCTTCAGCTTGAAAACATGATCTGTATGAGCTGAATCAATAAATCCTTTCGGTTGCTTAACATATACCTTTTCCTGCATAAACCCATTAAAAAATGCACTCTTGACGTCCATCTGATAAAGCTTGAAGCCTTTCACATATGCTATACCCAACAATAGTCTAACAGTCTTAAGTCGTGCTACTGGTGCGAAGGTTTTGTCGAAGTCTATTCCTTCAATATGAGAATATCCTTAAGCTGCTAACCTTGCTTTATTTCTTATTACGTTATACTTTTCATCTATTTTATTACGAAATAGCCATTTTGTTCCAATCACATTCACATTTGATAGACTTGGCACCAATTCCCATACATCATTTCGTGCAAATTAAGTTAATTTTTCTTGTATAGCTGCTGTCTAGAACTCATCTTGTAAGGCTTCTTTAACATTTTTAGGCTCAACTGAAGAGGTGTAGCACAAATATCCTGCGAGTTCTCAGTAATCAACTCTTTTTCTTTCTCTTGTTTTTCTTCTTTCACTGACATCACCAATAACATTTTCTACTAGATGACTTCTCCTAATTCGTGATGGAGGATCCCGATTCAAATCAGTTTCTCTTGAGTTTTGAGTATTTAATGGTACTATTTTAGCATCAAATGTCTTGGAACATCCCTCATTTGAAATAACTGACAACTCTTCAGTTTGCATGGTTACTTCATCAACAACAACTAACTACAGCTCTGGGCAATTTTTGGTTGTACTGTCATTGCTTATTCGAGCTGGTTCGCAAGGCCGATTTTGCATGTTCTCTTATACTCCTGTAGTATTCAATTGAGATACATCATCTATCTCCACATTTATGGATTCTAACACTTTCTTGGTTCTTTGATTAAACACTTAGTTTGCTTTGCTATAAGTTGAATAACTAATGAAGATTCCCTTCATCGCTCTTGCTCTCGAATTTTTTGAGTTGTTCTTGATCTCTAAGAATGTACCATTTAATGCCAAAAACATGAAAGTAACTCACATCTGGTTTCTTTCCCTTCCAAAGTTCATAAGATGTCTTGTTCAAGATGCTTCGAAGATAAACTTTGTTACATATGTAGCATGTTGTGCTAACTTCTTCGGCTCAAAATCGTATAGACATCTTTCTTCCATTCAACATGGATCTGGCCATTTCTTGAAGGTTTTTATTTTTCCTCTCTGTAACTCCATTTTTTTGTGGAGTTTTAGGTGCTGAAAATTCTTGTATCATGTCATATTCATCACAAAACTCATTAAAGCTTACATTATCAAATTCCCTTCCATGATCTGACCAAATTCTCAAAGCTGCCATATTTTTCAGATTTATGACCTGCACACATAGGCTTCTAAAGGCTTTGAAAGCATATGATTTTTCTTTTAAAAATGATACCCAAGTGTATCTAGAATAGTCATCAACACAAGTTAAAAAGTATCTCATCCCACCAATGCTATCATGTTGTGTTGGACTAACCAAATCCATATGAATTAATTCAAGTATATGTGAGGAAGTAAAATATCTAACCTTTTTATGTGACACTCTCATTTGCTTACCCATTTGACATACATTATACAACGATTTGTCTTTTTTGTTCATTAAGGGTAAACCTTTTACAACTTCCAATTTCTTCAACTTACTAATGAGATTATAGTTGAAGTGTCCAAGCTTTTGATGCCATATGTTTATATTATTATCGTAAGAGGCCGAATTACAAGTATTGGTGACGTGCAATATATAGCAATTGTCTGCTGATTGTTTGCCAGTCACAATGCATTCTTCTTGCTCAGTTAGCATTCTGTATTCATCACTTGTAAATTTAACCAATAAACCATCATCACAAATTTAGCTTATACTTACCAAAATTGGCTTTTAATCCATCGACATGAAGTAAATTTTTGAGATGTGGCCGCAGTCCATCCACGCTTAACATTCCTCTACCAATTACCGAAGCCTTCTTTCCATCTCCAAATGTCACATATCCATCCATACAACTTTGATAATTGGATAAGTAATTATTTTTTCCTGTCATATGACGTGAACATCCACTCTCAAAATACCAACAATTACACGAAATCGCCTTTATAGATTTAAGAGCTACGAGAGCTTACAATTGACTTTTTTAACCTAAGTGTGCTTCAGAACTATGGACTGCCACTGGAAATTTTGTAAGGAAATTATGTTCCTTCAGTTTTGGGTTCTTTAGAGCAACATCTATAATAACTTGTAACACCTTAGTCTTATATGTCTGATAACTCTGTAAAAATGACATGTAGGAACAAACCTCCGATCTTTCTTCGAGGTTTCTCCTTGGACAGATCTAGATGCATTATTTTCTCATCATTCACCTTAGAGCATTCACCTTTGTAGCCAATGCCTTAATGATCCCCTTTTATCTTATCGATTTCTAAAAATTTTCTAACTTCTCTTTGCCACCATTTAACATCCTTAATCCCTTTTTGGTATTGAGCAATTTCAGTTTTGCTTCATCAAGTTCAGCTAATGTTAACATCAATTTCTTCTCTAAGCCACGAATAATGTTCTTCATAGATAAGTTTTCTTCATTCAACTTTTCATTCTTCTTACACGTTTTCACCCATTTTGCATACATTAATTCGTAAGCTTCGTAAATATTCTTCTTTTTTATCATCTAAATCACTGTCATCACTATCATAATATGAGATTGAGCTTTGAGCTTATTCATCTATGTTTTTCTCAAAATTTTCAGATTTGCTCACATTTTCATCATCGGTTACTTCCTTCTTAGTTATTGTTAAGCAAGCAATTAGACTTTTGTTGTACAAAGCAACTAACACAGCAGTATTCACAATTTCTTCTTCACTACCATATTCACTTTCAGATTCATTCTCACTCCAAGTGCTCGTAAAGGATTTCTCTTTTCTCTTCTTCAAGGTGTTAGCACATTCTGCTTGTACATGTCCTAAGCCTTGATACTCATGGCATTAAATTCTCTTTATTTTTCTTTCACCCTTATGAGTTTTGACTTATTGTTTGAAGTTATTGTTCGATGAACTCCTACCGTTTTGCCTAAATTTTGGTCTATCCTTTTTCACTCTTTTCAACCACTTACTAAAATTTCATGTTAACAATACCAGATCCTCATTCTCATCGGATTCATCTTCTAAATCATTTATACCTTTTTCAGTTTCAGCTTGTAGTGGCAATCCTTTGCTCTTTTCTTGTTTGCCCCCTCAGCAAATTCATTTCGAAATTGGTAAGAATTCCAATTACCTTCTCCAACAACAAGTCATTGATTTCATGAGCCTCCTCGATTGTTGTAATTTTCAGAATAAATCTTGGAGGTAATGATCTCAGAGTCTTCTTTATCAATTTCAGGTTAGAGTATTTCTTCCCGAGTTGATATGCTTGGTTTTCTATATCGCGCAATATTTCATGGAAGTCTTCAATGGTTTCATTATAATCCATCTTTAATTCTTCAAACCTCACAGCTAACATATGAAGTTTTGAGGCTATCACAGATTTCGATCCGTCATGTATAGTCTGTAAATTATCCCACTCTTCTTTAGCCGATTCACAAGCTGATATCATTGAAAAACGACCTTCATCCAAAGCACTAAAGATGGCATGCATGGCTTGAGAATTTCCAAGTGCTCCCTCTTCTTTAACTCTTGTCCATTCAGATGAGTCTTTCAATACTACTCCTCCCTTGTCATTAGTCATCACTGGATGTGTCCAGCTATGTAGCATCGAATTCCATGCCTTTATTCCTTGTGCCTGAATAAAAACTCTCATATGTGTTTTCCATGCAAGATAATTGGAACCATCTAACAACGGTGGCCTAGTAATCGATTTACCTTCTTTTGTAGCCATGTTTGCGAAACGTGAATCTGCACCAACTTGCTGTACCAAGTTCTGATTCGGTGACCTTTCTCTGATACCAATTGAAAAACCATAGGGGTGTATTAGTTTCACAAACTCTTAAGTTTACCGTAGTCGTTTTTAGCACAATCAAAAACTAGAAAAATTAAACGCATAAAAATAAATCAACACCGATATTTGTTAACGCAGTTCGACACACTTTGCTTACATCTACAAGGCCCTCACCCAACTTAATACTTTCACCAAAGGACAACGATGTTTTTACTCAAGGTTTTAATAAGACGACACCACTCAACCCTTGACAATACCCCTCATCCTCACTACTTGTGAAAGTAATTCACACCCAATAACACGACCGACTCGTGTTAACCTCAATAGAGGATTTTTCTCAACAATGTTTTAATGAAAGAACAATAAACAAATAACTTAAGTGATTAAATGAAATTCAACATAAATGAAGAAAGAAATATAGAACAACTTTCCAATGTTTTCAGCTCTTTCGAAGATTAATCCAACTGTTGTTCACCAATGACACTGATTGATTCACAAAGCCACAGCTAGATCGTTAACACATTCACCAACCAAAGTATCTGCAGTCCACAAGAAAATCATTGACAATCGTTGCTGCCCAAGATGGAGTTATACATGCACACCATATGCAGCGAACCAAACAAAATTCAACTAAGAAGTTGTGCACATCCAACCAAAAACAATTCAGCTAAGAAATCACGCACAACTAATGAAGAACGATGTAGCTAAGAAATCACGCACAGCCAAAGAGTCACACCTACCCAATCTACCACTGCCCTTGAATGTTTTGCACTCCACTATAACATGATTTACTTAAGCAACTGTGACTAATATAGACCAAGGCTGTACGTACACCAAGTCCAGAGGAGGATTCATTCACATATAGCGTCTCACATGTCCAATCTCCCGCTATCTCACAATTTTCTGCACTTTAACGTTATCTGCCCATACACCTTCAATGAACCCACAATAAGACACTGACCAAGTCACACATGCAAGTACCCCTCACTTCAGCAATCTTACGATATCCATACATCCACCAACATAATCCACACCAACCTTCATTAAAGATATACTTCCATTTTTGCTTCAAGTCTTATCCAATAATCCAATTCAAATAAGAAGTATTACTTGTTTACACCTAATTTTAATTTGGATTTTGTTATGCAATATTTTGAAATCCATTACTAAAAAATGCCAAAATTAAATAATGAAATAGATAATAAAATTCTTAACAGTTCATATCTAATAAGAGTAAAAAACATTAACCTTCTAAAGTAATGTAACAAGACATTCTTTTATAGGGCTAGTTCTAATCCGATCAATTTTGCCATACACATTAAACATGACTCATGCAAATTAACATCTAAATCATCTGACTCCATTCAATAAGGTTGCAGATTTGACCATTTTCATCCATACGTGGAGTCATCTTTCTTCCATAGCCCTTCTGTTAAATAATTTACCATTAATATTAGTGATGACTTTGTTCTTTTATATCGTTTCCTCTAGAATTGTTGATAGCATAATCAAAAATTGTAACCCTGTTGAGATTTAAGGATGGATTGCATTGAACATATGAGATACCGAGCTGGTGCTCCACATACCTATTGCCTGTGAGATATCTCCTTCACCATTATGAAAAGATTTTCTAGGAACAAAAGATGCATAAAATTACATTAGAATTGGATAGAAGATACAACAACTTAAGTTGCAAAATTGAGTGATAACCAGATAAAGGTTATTATACATGGAGAAAGATAAAGATGAAAACAACAAAATCCCTAGGGAATTACACTACATAAGATGTTTTCCCCTAATTTTCAAAGTCAATCTAACGTGTAGTCACTGGTCATAATTGAATCTTATAAGCTCAACACCAAATTCTCATGTCAACAAATCTCTCATTCCATAAAGCAAAGATTAACCAACAGACAGAAGATGCAAGGAAAAAGAGCACTATAGACTGAACTTAAGATTTAAAAATTTAATGTTGCTACAATAGTAGTTGGTATTGCAAACTATTTGAATTTTGCTGGGAAACGAGGAAAGATGGGACTATAACAAAAACAAGTTTTGCCTGTTAGTTATTGTCTATGTCAACTGGGTTTCATATTTTAACTATCAACAATTTCTTGTGGAATATTAGATGCAAAGACGTGAGTGGAAAAATCGGTGACAAGATTCGCTATCTGAGCTGTATATATTTTTTAAGCATTAAATTGAAAGGACAGTATTGCAAGCACACAGTTCAAAGCGAGTGATAACCCAACAACCATGAGCAATGATTTCTAAAGAAGTGTAGCAACTCTTGGCTATAGTTTACAGAACCATGCACTGTAGTTCAGCGATTCTCAAGATAGCTAAATTGAAGCAAAACGTGACATTATATTTTGACGGTCATTGGCCCTGATTATTAGAAGATGGTTGGACTTGAGTAAGGTTAGTAACTGGAGCAGCTTCAAATGCAAACATTGGCCTTGTTTAGCAATCAATAGATTGTATTAGCTGTTAGCTAATTTTATCAATGGTTAGTTGACAGTAGATTATATCAGCTGATTGGACTAGTGGATAACATCTATTGTTTATTCGAGATATTTGGTAAAATTAGCTATTTACTATTAACTGTTTTTGAGTAAAATGACCTATGAGGGCATGACTTTAAAAAAAATATTATAAACTAGTTTGTAGAATATTAAAGAAGGTTCAATTTTCATAATTAATAAATGTAAAAAGTATCAAAAGTAGTATTATCTAGTTCTTTTTATAATTCTAAAATTGCATGTATCTTTATTTTTTAGATAAAATTTAAAATAGCATAATATAGAAAAAGTAGTCAATTTTGTAATTAACTACGACTAAAGTTTTTTTATAAAGAGAGAGATATATGTAATCAAAATTTTAGTAAAGTTTTGAGGCCTAATTTAAATAAACTATTTTCTTTAGAGAAAGAAATTATAATAGAAACTAGAAGGAGTAATAGAATAAATTTACAATAGCATAATATATTGTTTTTGGTACCCTTAATGATTGCAACAGTAACTACTTAACAACCCTTTTTACATGAGGTTTCAGGAAGGTTATAATCGTTATTAATGCACATTTTGTATCAGTTGAAGGCTAAATGCTAGTAAAGAGGACCTTTTTTAAAAATTAGTTGATTGGGTTCAATCAGTCAACCCAATCAATTGATTACCGCATTTATTAGCTGTTTGACATGGTCAAACAACTCAAACTTTTCAATCAGCCAAAAAATGGCTAATAAGCCATTCACCAAACGAGGCCATATTCTAATTTCACCTATATTTCTAATTCTTTGTCTACTAGTTGCTCTGAATAAAGCAACAAGTCTTTCATCAAGGACTTTGTTTGAATTAACATACTTTAACAGTGCTTTATCCTTGCTTAGATCAATTCCAAATAGAGCAGAGTCACATTAACCTTGAAGAACATGTGTAACTAGCATAACAACATTTTTCGCATTATTGACTTCATCAACTTCCTAAGTAGTTAGTTTTGGCTTGCCATATATTCAACTCTGAAAATTGTACATCTATGGGTTCATATGTTAAGTGTCTAACGCTATTTTGAGAATTTCAATGATCACACATGCCTTTATAGTTTGTGGGAATAACAAATAAGTGAAGATAAGATGGAAAAGTTCTTTTGGCGAGATACACGACCATGTAAGGTGCTACACACCCATGTCCTTAACTTACATGATTGTCTAGATCAGTTATTTAATTCTTTGTAACTACGTAAAGAAACGTGTGAAGAGTGAAGACATACACCATCAGGTACATACCCATATGAATAACATACACGGTTGTGTGTGATAATCAGGTACTCTCTGTAACCTTGTAATTTCGTGACTTAAGTAACTCTAGGAGATACATGATCACTTACACGGTTGTGTATGTGATCGTGTATATTACAAAAATCCTAATTCAAAATATAAAAGAAGAGAAGACTTAGGTCTGTTCATTGGGAGATGTAAAAACACCATAAAGGGAAAAGGAAACAAAGAGAGAGCAAGTAGCTTCTGTTGGATCCTGCTTTTAGGATTTTTTAATATTTTTATTTTCTTTTAATTATTTTATTAGATTATCAAGCATGGAAATAAATTAGAATTTATGAATCAAAAATTTTTGGAGTTTAATATGGTATATTATGGATTTTGGTAAGGTGGTATAAAGTAAAGGAAGGAGTTAGTAGGAAT
>JAOQMS010007728.1:0-16964 GCA_027563885.1 Erythroxylum longipes
TCCCAGACATACTGCTCATCATCGTTGTGCTTACTTGTAACAATCACCTTCTCAGCAACCAAGTATGCAGAATAGAAGCCGACACCAAACTGCCCAATCATGCTGACATCAGCTCCAGCAGCCAATGCCTCCATGAACTCTTTTGTGCCAGACCTTGCAATTGTACCAAGGTTGTTCACCAGATCTGCAGAAAATAGAATTGGTGTAACGAGTAAACATAACCACGTATAGATACAAATAAATAGGATAACCAAAGTATTTGTTACTTACCAGCTTTGGTCATTCCAATCCCACTGTCTATTATGGACAGGGTGTTGTTAGTTTTATCAGGCACAATATGGATGAACAGCTCAGGTTGTGCATCAAGCTTGCTCTTGTCAGTCAAGCTCTCAAACCTGATCTTGTCCAAAGCCTATTAAACAAAAACATTAAAGATTTAGGATCATGAACCACAAATTTAACCTCATAAAATCGATCATGAGAAGCAAACATCGCATGCCATATTAATCCAAAATTAAACAACAATATCAGTGGGAACCTTTGTCAGGTCATCTATTCGCTGCGAATCTAACATGATTCAATTATTTTGCAACTAAAACATAAGATTACACAAAATAATCACAGGACATGAAAGCTACAACATACAGTAGAATAAACAAAGAGAAGTTGCAGATGAAAAAGGAAAACAGAATCCCCAGCAAAGAAGCATTGGAATTGCAGCAAACTATATTAAAACAACGTTGCACATTTAATTGGATTTATCATAGACACATTTCCTTCGTCCAAAATTCCTTCTTTCAAAAACTATCCTTATCAGGACATAGCCAACGGCAGTTTAATAACGTTTTTCAACCCTATCAAGTGCAATGAAACAGCATGTACAGAACTATCTGCTCCAATACAGAGCACTTCAAATAACATATATTTCTAACGGCAATCGAACAGCACTTTGAAAAGATCCCTACTTTAAAGTGAGAATAAAAATATGACTGCAACTAAATAAAACCCATGAACGAAAAAGGAAGAAATGAAAGGATCAATTTAAAGATAGGTGAGAGGGGTTACATCAGAGGCATTGCTGATGAGCTCGCGAAGGAAGATCTCCTTGTTGCTGTAGAAAGTGTTTATGATCAAGCTCAACAACTGGTTGATCTCCGCCTGGAATGCGAATGTCTCGGTATCCGACGACATGATGAATGCTCTGAACCAGAAACTCTTGATGCGAAGGGTCGCAGTAGAGACTTTTACGAAGAGACTCGAGAGAGGGGCTGCGCAGATAAAATGAAGCTAGGTGAAGGTTATAAAGAGTCACAGTTAGGGTTTCTAGATTCTTCTATTGCCTTATTTTCTTCCTTTTCTTTTTTTTCTTTGATAGCTACCCTTTTTTCGCAGGTATCTTTGAAGAGTTTTCTAAGGGAAAAAAAAGTATATTTAGATATTTCTTAAAACACTTTTTTATAATATTATTTCTTGTAACTAAAAGTTCACATATTCGAGCCACGAAAAATAATCACTTTTTAAAAAGATTGTGTATAATTCATACCCCTCCTTTAACCTCCAAAGTAGGAGCCTTGCATATTGTAATTATTACCCTTATTATTGTACTCTTAAACATTAAAAAAATTATTTGACATAAATTAGTTAATATTTTAAAAATTGGATCAAAAACTAAATCAGTAAGATAAGAAATTTAAAGTTTAGAAATTTTTAGACTGTCATAAAATTGATTAAATATTGAATAAAATTAAAATATTTAAAATATAATTAAAGAAGACTATCTTTATTTATCAAAAATTTTAAAATTTTATTTAAAAATTGTTAAAATTGAACTAAAAAAATTAGTCGGGTCAAAATTTTTAATATTAAATTAATCAAATTGATTCGGCTTTTAATAAGTATATATATACTAAGGACGAATGGGATGAACAACTACACATTTCTATCTCATCATCCCTTTGATCAAATGGCTCCCAATTCTTTAGCTTCCATCTCATCGTCAGGCCTATGACTTATTAGTCATAGCCGTGACTTCGTATTTTTAATTTCTGTAACCGTTATTTTAGACTTCACTTATTTATTAAGTATATACATACTAAAGACGAATAGGATGGACGATCACACATTTCCATCCCATCGTCCCTTTGATCCAACGGCTCCCAATTCTTTAGCTTCCATCTCATCGTCATGCCTGTGACTTATTAGTCACAACCGTGACTTCTTATTTTTTATTTCTGTACCCACTATTTTAGACTTCACTTACTTGTTTAAGTATATATATACTAAGGACGAATGAGATGAACGACCATGCATTTCCATCTCATCATCCCTTTGATCCAACGGCTCCCAATTCTTTAGCTTCCATCTTATCGTCATGCCTGTTACTTATTAGTCATAGCCGTGACTTCTTATTTTTTATTTTTATAACTGCTATTTTGGATTTTACTTACTTATTAAGTATATATATATTAAGGACGAATGGGATGGACGATCACGCATTTCCATCCTATTGTCCCTTTGATCTAACGACTTCCAATTCTTTAGCTTCCATCTCATCGTCACGACTGTGACTTCTTATTTTTTATTTCTATAACCGCTATTTTGGATTTCACTTACTTATTAAGTATATATATACCAAGGACGAATGAGATGGACGACCATTCATTTCCATCCCATCATCCCTTTGATCCAACAACTCCCAATTCTTTAGCTTCCATATCATCGTCATTTGTAATTGCTATTTTGGACTTCACTTACTTGACATCTACTAAGGACAATCGTTCGTTTCATCCAACGACTCTGATTCTTTACGCTATTACTGTGATGTATGGTTATGACTTAACAAATCACAACCGTGATTATTATTTTTAATAATAATAATACCCACATAAGAGGTGTCATAGGTGTGACACTTAAGTCACACCTGTGACACATTTTTTATTTAAAATTTTTTATCAAATAGAATTAAAATATACTTAATTAATTAATTAAAATATAATTTAAAAATTTAAAAATAAATAAATAAATAAATAAAATATATTTAACACATAAAATATAATTAATTAATTAATTAACTAAATGATAAGTAATTGATTAATCATTTAAAATATAATTAATTAATTAATTAAAATCTAATTAAATCCTTGTGACATATATTTTCTTTTTAATTTTTTAAATTAAATATCATTAAAATATTTACAACTATTAAGTATTATTAAGGTCAGGCCTGTCACTTAAATAGTGTGACTACCATTTTTTTCTGACGTTCTCTTCCTACTTCTCTACTTCTCTACTTTGTCAATAAATAAAGTTATTTATTGATATAGGCTTCTCTATTGTCTCTTGATCCCTCTAGAATGTCCTTAGTAACTATTACATCTTCCTCTTCAAAGCTTTTCATTTCTCTTATCTACCAAAACTCCTCTTACCTCAGATTGGAATTGTTTTTGAAATAATGGATGATCATTTGAGTTGGATTGCATGATAATCGTTTCTCAGAATGAAACCTCTTTGATTTTGTCGCCATTGACCTTTGTTTCTTACTAACTTTTAGATTTAATCATATATATTTTTGTAACCTCTGTGATTTTGTTGTTGGGATCTCTGTTTCTTCCTAACTTCGAGGTTTAATCGTATATATTTTGGTTCTTTATGTTATGTTTGTTGTTGGTAGTATTAATTTTTAGCTTTTGTGGTTGGTGATTTTAGGTGATTAATGTGGCGATGTAGTTTACTTTTGAATGGTGTTAAGAGTTCTAACTGCTATAATTGCTTTTGTTTAGTGTGTAGATAGATATACAAGTAGCAGTAGTCAATGGTCAAGGCAGATGTTATGCTCACTTGGAAATGAAAAATGTCAGTAATGGCTAGGCCTTTGGCTGAAGGAAGCTCATCACACACTCTTGCCGGTAAAGAAAAAAAATGTAAGAATCATTTGTTATTTGGTAAGTGAATACAGTTTTGGATGTTTCAATATCGTACTCGTATGAGACTTATTATTTGGCAGGCGATGTTAGTAGGCAAACACTGACTTTTCAATGCATCTATAGAGAGTTATGTGAGGCAGATAGTGCTAATTTGCTTGATCAAGAAGGTAAGTGTTTCCTGTTCATATGTTCAATTGAAATGTATATGGCCTTAGTTACGTCTTATCCGTGTAGTTGGAATTTTCAGATCGTACTTTAAGGAAGATTATGCTCCAAAAGTTGCAACAATTTTTCATCTTATTTATAGCATTCATTGATGACTCTTTATTTAATTAGTCTTAAGTTCTTCTACTGCTTATAATTCTTGGCAGATATGCATGTTTTTTGTTTGATGCCTATGATTGACCCATAACCCATTACATCCGGTAAGATTTGACATTGCTATGAATTTTTGTGATGTCTTATTTGTTTATGCATCTTTTAGTATTATATATATATGAGGTATGGAAATTTATTTGTGCATTTGTGGGCATACAATTGTGTTGGTGGCAAGTGCGTATATGTATTAGAATATTTGTTGGTATTTGTATATACTGATATATTACAATGTTTGACACTTGAAAATTTTAATGGAAAATATATATCTACTTGAGTATTACACCTAAAGTAAAAAGCTGATGAAGGCCAGTCAATATGTAGCTTATGCAGGTTTTGAGGGTTTATTTGTTTCAGTTTGTCTTTTCCATTTGTTTGAGCAATTTAACTATGCTATATTTGATCTCATTTGTTTTTGTATTTTTTTAATGCTTAATCTTGGGCGCTCAAGATAATAAAAACTATTGTGATAATTCAAGTTACAATCAATGTGACCAATTTCTCTCCTTTTTTCTCAATTTTTTATTCAGCACTTCGTTGTATTATACATTTAATGTTTGTCTATACATATTTTAGCTTTAACATCAATTAATGTGCAAGAGCATCATGCAAATGGTAAATCATGCATGAGTCATGCTATTGATTTTGCGGATGGGGAATTGAAGAATGAACTTTTCTACATCAGATTTGCTTCCATTGAGAGTATATCCTTCACTTTCATAGTTTCTATGTCTAGTAGTATCTTTGTATTGTCATGCCGTATAGAGTTCCTTTTCAGTTTTCCTATGATTTTTTCGACTTTTATTCAATGAAAATTTCTAGATCTTTGTTCTATCCTCAAGTTGTTGTCGGATATACTTCCCTAATGTACGTAAGGTGTAATAATTTTAACAAAAATGGTGGCATCACTTGCCATGCATTAAGGAAATGAGAGAAAGTAGCAATGGAACATTCATTAAAACCTGTTTACGTGGTACTTATGTGGGGCTTATGGGAACCACAACAAGTGTCACATATTTCTTTTATGTTTATTTATCTTATTGAATTCAATTTGTCAAATCATGTTCTGAAATGAGATTAAAGGCTTATCATCTATAGTACTGAACCTTGTGCTAAGAATTTTTCTCAGTCACATGCTTTTTGCCTCTATATCTCATATAGCTCTTTTCTAATACTTTTTATCGCAAGGTTCATTTGTTATTTTTTTTTAGATTGTAAAACCTTTAGGGAGACAATTCAAGGAGTAACTAATGATCAGGTATAGAAAGAGGAAGGAAAAAATGCTACAGATGCTACTGGACAAACATGGTTATCAAGCTCTATACAAAAGAAAAACCACTGAGATTATTTGATAACATTTATTAATTGGTAGCTATATATACGTATCATATGTATATTATACTAACTCACGTTGGTAATAGCAAGTTTAGAATGGGAAAACCCGTACATTAATGGTTGTGCCACCTTGTTTCATAAGGATAAACTCTTACATTTAAAAAAATGAGGTTCTAATGGTTTCTTTCCTTTTATTGGACATTTGCATATACTTTCTCTAATGTTTTTTAGTGCTGAAACTATTTGTATTCAGGTTGAATTAAACTACTTTGAGGAGATTGGTTAAGGTAGGATTCTTGCAGTTGAGTTTGTTACAGATGTGTATCTAATAACCTTAGTCAAAGACAACTTCTCTGTGTTGTGAATTATTTTATTATGATCAAACTACATGGTTGATGATTTAATCATTGAATTTTTTTGTTCTTTCTTCTCTTGGACAGTGACATTTAACTGTTTGTTAGGATGTCTGAGCTTGAGAGCCAGAAGTTACGAAACTTCATGAAGTCCTCCCCATTTCTCCAGTGCTCGCGCGATGTCGTAAATCCCTGCGTTACATGTAAGAATTATACACTACTATAATAATAATACAAAGTCTTAAGAATCAAAGATTACGTGCAAGAATTATAATAATAGAAAGTTATGCATTTTTATTTTAATGTACCCATAAGTTCAAAGGATTTTCTGCTAGGCATATACGTAGGATCCATTCCCCAACTCCTCTGGAATCTACTAATCTATCTAATAACCCCAATTCTTCATTATAAAAATGGTTTCTAGAGTCTCTTTAACACAATGAATTAGTGAATAAAAAGGAGGATGAGGAGGAGGATTGTACCTCATTCTATGAATTCTCAAGGTTGTCCCATTATCCTTTGGGTCTCCGGTGTTTATAAGCAAGGGAGAGATTCATCAAAGATGCAATCCTTCTAAATCCACCCATACAATTTATTGCCTTCTCAATATCCACCCAACCATGCAAACAAAGTTGCTTTCTCATGGGCATAAATCCCACTTACCCATGTTCCGAAATAAACTTTAGGAGTTCCAATTCTAGGATTTCAATGTCCTTTTGTAGACCTAGAGTGTGTTTTGAAGTTGAAAACCTATTTTATTTTCATCCTACTCTAATTTAGAAGTAATTTGTTGATAATTAATGTTGCTTCTATGTAATCCTTTGTAGTTTGCATGTTAAGCTTATAGCATCTTATGTTTCTTTTCTGATTCTGTTTCTTTTTTCTTTAAAATTCTCAAGTTTCTTTTCCTTTTTCTTCTTTTGTGAAATTAAATGCAATAGTTGGCAAGATCAAACGGACCTTAATATGAAAAGCATCCCATGGCAAAGTTTGCTTTGATGATTTTTGAATACACTGATACAGTTAGTACTGAAGGATTTATCATATTACTATTTTATGTGTACTTTTGTCAATTTGAAAATTTTGAATCCAGTATAGATTAAGATTAATTGAGAGTTGCAGAATATTATGTTTTGTCCCTCGAAGGAAAGCTACATGGTTTCATTCATAATTTATTCTTAAATAGGTGTTTAAAGGAGATGAACAAAAGGGAAAATTTTTTATATATATAAGTGAGATCATTATATCAGTGTGTCATACAACCCACTTTGAATTCAATTGCTTCCCTTTTTAGCTCTGTCACAACTTCTTTTGAGAGAGGAGAAATCCTTACTATTAAACAAGGTTGGATAACATTAATATAATTATGTAAAGCCTTCTTTTTGCCTTTTTATTCCTGAAATTGATCGAAAATGAATTTTTTTAATTTATGATTTTGCATATTCGAGATATAAATGAGTTATCCATGTAAGAAGTGGATGAAATTATAAATATGTATGTTTATCGTGTTTTATCATATGATGACATACAGAAAAGGTATTACCATTTCAGTTTACCAACTTTTTGATAATATGGTGTGGTCTTTAAAGTGTTCGAAGAGCTAGAACAATAAGTCAAATTATAGATAATAAAAATCGAAAATGATTTAGTGCTTTTCTAAATCTTTTATTTTGAAATTTAATCCTTTTCCCTTTTTATATTTGATTAATGACAAATTTTTTTATAATTAAAATACAAATTACTTTAAAGGTGTTTTGTGCTACAAATTTTAAATATATAATTAAAAATTAATTCAAATTAAATTATTTGAAATTGTTTTGTACTGAATTGTGATTTAGTTAAAGGTTTGAACATACAAATATGCATCTAAAACTTAAAGTCAAACATAGATAAAATGAAAAGAAGATTCTGTACTGTAATTATTTGTGATCATAAGTCTTTAATTTACTCAAACTATCTCCTCTAATACATATACAAGAGACATATAGGCTTGAAGAAATACAAACAAAGGAGATAAACGAAACAAAGACAGTGTGCCAAGTTCTGTATATGTTTCCAATCTTGTGTTTAATATAAGCCACGCAGGTTTATCTTGTCGATCATTTGGATAAGAATCCAGGTTAACTCCTTATTACAAGAAATTTGTTAAAAAAAAGCTTAAGCAAAGTTAAGATTAACTAAGTCAAACTCCATATGTTGCTGTTGAAAAATGTTAATTGATATAACAATCAAAGCCAGATTAAAAAAAAAAGAAAACAAGTTTTAAATGCCTCATGGGCATGATATGTTAAGTCACTCCCATGAAAAGGTCTCACAGGTATGACTTAACATGTCACACTCGTGAGTGGTTAATATTTTAATTCTTTCCTTCATTCCTTTGGTTTTTAAGAACATTAACCTGCTAATCTTGTAAAAAAAATAAATTTCCCAATAAATACGTTGCATCGCGTCAGAAAACACAATCTTCCAATAAATATGCCGTCGATTTTAACAGACAATCTTTCAACAGATACACCACTGATTTAAAGATGCAATCTTATAAATGAAATTTATTCAGTTGTTGACAATGAAGTCTAAAAATAATTAATTTTGCTTTTAACAAACATTTAATGTGTTATCATTTTTTTTGTTTTGAGACATGCGTCCGTTATTGTTTCAATTTTGTTTCTCAATAATTACATTCACGAAATCTTCGACCATTTATTATTTTTTGTGTTTCCCTTTGTACCGTTCTACTTGTTCAAAATGAGGAACAAAGAAACGCTATATCAACTTAAAGATCTTCCCTAATCGATTCAGAAAAATAAAGTTGTGCTGAATTGTCTAACCAAGTAAACTCCTCTCTCGCAGCAGCAGGCAAGAACTTTCTCTTTTTCTACTGTTTTGTTTTTCTTTTAATGGATGAAGAAGCAAGATTATATCAATAGGGCAAAAAATAGCTATTGCCATTAACATTATTTTCCACCTGATCAAAGAAGAAATTTTGTAACAACGATTGTATTGAACAGTTCCTGAAAGCTAACGGTGACAACGTTAAGTTAGCTACAAAAAATTTAAAGGCTTGCCTTTCCTGGAGAGAAAGCATAGTTATCAGTGATGTAATAGTAATTCTTATTATAATATTATGAATGCAATCAGATTTTCGTACACTTTTGTGCTACTTCTTAGTCTTATGTTTATTTAAAAATCAATCCTTTTTCTATTTCTTCTATTCAATTATAAATAAATGTTGTATTTTTCAAAACAAAGAATAACAAATATTGGTTCATAGTCTATCAGATATTGTTTTTTTACTTTTTGTTATTGGTTTTTTCTTTGAAATGTAGAGAACTTGACAGCAGATGGATTTTCCACTAAACTCGCAGAAGGGCTCGCTTATATAACAAGTCACAATGAAGATTCCAGGCCTATTTTGGTAATTTTTTAACTCCACCAATTACCTTTTATTCACTTATTCATTTTTAAAACCGACGGAAATTATCGACAATATTGTTTACATATACCTTTCCTAAATTTCATTTTGGCATTTGTTACATCTAAACTTATTATAAAACTTTATTCTTCCTTTATTATTGTTGGTTAAAGATTTTTTGCCTTAAACAATATTACTGGAAGTTCCGTTCATGAAAACTATAATGACCATATATAATTTTTTATTGTACATCTATTTTAATTTTTATCTTTCTTAATTGATTATTAATCATATCAAAATTCTATCTTTTGCTTCGATTTCTATGGATTCACACACTTCATTACGCTTACTTTGGAAGTTGTCATATCAACCATGCGAAAAAAATGTGAATAGTTTTTACTTCTTTTTGATGCAAGTATGTTGATTTCTTCGAAAACTCCGGTAATAACCCATAAAACCATAGCCAGTATTTTATCAAAGAAACGCTATTGTCTTTTCTGCATTGTGAATTGATAGTTTTTCATCAAAAACCTTTTAATTAGATTTAGATCAGTGGCTTCATTTAACCTTGTCATATGTTCTCTTATAATTTGTTCTTTTTATCTTGTCAGGCTTTTTCAGGTCTGTTTTAACTTTGATAAATGTACTTTTATCAACATTGAAAATTGTTACTGGCCATTAACCCCTCCAGACTTTACAGAGCTTTTGTAATTGACCCACCATCTTTGTTTTCTTATCTATGGAAGGTAACACTGTTATTTATTTGCCTGTTATTTTTATTTATACGCCTAATTCTTGTTTATTTTATCTCGCTTTTAACATCTTTATGAAAAATACTCTTTTTTAGACTTTTTTAACATACATGAGCCTATTACTACTGGCCCACTAATGTTACACTTTTTACCTTCTTGTTATTTTTCTAACGAGCCGTCTCCTATTAACTTATAATTCAAAGATTGATTGTTATTACAGGGTGTCTGACTATTTGTTGAATTTTCAACAATCACCACAGTGGTATGTTCACTAGAATTTGAATAATCATTAGAATTTTATAATTTACGTAATCATTTGTAAGTCTCTTCCCTTCGATTTAACTCTTCGTCCATAAGATTAGCAGCTAAAGATGGCTCATGCTCATCAAGGTTTTCATTTACTGTGTTGCAACATTCTAACTCAGCCAAGCCATGGTATCTTACCTTAGCGTCCCCATCTTGTTCATAAATTCGGTCAACTAGCAAGTCTCCGTTGAGCTCAGCACAGCTTAACCCGTTTAATGCAAGATCTATCTCCTTTGCATCATCCATTGGTAAAACGTGCCATCGAAACATCAACGCTTATGCAATGACCACCAACAAAACTTTATTCCCATGACTCCTATTCCACAGCGTGTCACCACAACTGAGTCAATTAAAATTGTTGAACCGCAGACCCCACAACCCTCTTTCTTTTGATCACCCGCCATGTTTTTATTTTCCAAAAGACCTATAAATTTGACAACTTTAACTAGTCTTTCTTACCATTCCTAAAATTCTACAGAAGCCCCTATGACGAGATCATTTATAAGTCAAATATGCAACCGCCATTTGGTGGTCTTGTGTCTATCATATCAACTCATCTCAAACAATGTCACATGTCCGTATCACATCAGTTTTAAACTAAAAGTTAAGTTAAGCACAATGTAAAATCTTGTTTGTATGATATATGATGAAATCCTTTTGTTTACTAGAAGAAATGTACTTATTATTTGCTTATTTTTACATTAACAAAATGACAAATTTTAAGCTTTGCATTATGGAAAAAATTATATTTTAAAAATATAAAGAAGACCAGTACCGTGTGATGCTTACCTTAATTAGAAGAAAAATTTTTAATGCTACAAAAAAATTAATATATCTTATTTTATATTAAAAATTCACATTTTTCATATTAATATCTAATTATAACATAATTTTTTAATATGTATAATTTAAGATTTATTATAAGTCTTATTAGAAAATAAATACTTAAATTAGACAAATTAACATTTTAGAAGCCGTCAACTTAGCATGTTAGAAGTGTCCCAACGTCTGTGTTATATGTGTTAAAAATTTTATTATCTTTAAAATTTTTATGAAACTGATTAATGTTTATTTTGACCTTTATTATATATTACTTAATTTTTAATTATCTATAAATTATAATTTATCTTAAGTATATTTGCAAAGAATTACTATCTACCTAACCGTTCACCATTGTGACATAGCTCTTGAAATTAGTATATAATTTTAATTTATTTATAATGTATAAATCATATTATAAGCACATTGTGCAGAATTAGTCATGTAAACAAATTATTTAGGTCCTTTAATATATATGAAGAAAAGAAGAAGAAGAATTTGGTGGAATTGTATTTTTTATTCATATGGTCAGAAGCAATACAATGTATTTGTATATGTAGCAGCGGAATAAGCTGGAAAGTATTTAGAATCTAGTTTGTTACATTGGAACCTAAACAACTTATAACAACTCGTAACAGACTTACAACTAATTCCTATAGCCATGCCTGAACCAACACTCCCTCCCCAAAATGAAGTACATTAAAATAGCTTCATCTTGGCTAACACTGAATGCATTTGTGCAGAAGTTGAAGGCTTAGTAAGTAAATCAATAATCTGACTAGAGGAAGAAACATAAGGTGTGATGAGGAATCCTGAAACCAGATGCTCCCTGATAATGTGACAGTCAATGTCGACATATTTCATACGCTTGTGAAAAACAGGATTGGCTGCTATGTGAATAGCAGCTTGATTGTCGCAGAAAAAGGGTATAGGCAGGGTAAGATTAAGTTTGATCTCCCTAAGAAGATATGTCAACCATTTTAGTTCACAAGAGGTTGTAGCCATAGCACTGTATTCGGCCTCTGTTGAACTTTTGTTAACAACACTTTGTTTTTTTGATTTCCAAGAAACCAAGCATGTTCCAAGAAAAATACAATATCCCGTTACTGATCGTTGAGTGATTTTGCAACTTCCCCAGTCGGAGTCATAATATGCTTGTAAACCAAAACTGTTATCAGCTGCATAAAACAGCCTCATAGTATCAGTACCCTTCAAATATTTAACAATGTGTAAGGCTGTATCCATCTGAATTCTTGTGGGGGCATTCATATACTGACTTAATTGTTGAGTCACAAAAGATATATTAGGCCTTGTAAAGCCTAGATACAACAACTTACCCACTAACCTTCTATAACTGTTTGGTTTGTCATATAATTCAGAATCAGCAGTTAGTTGAAACCCTGAAGGGAAAGTATTAGTAACCGGTTGTGCATTCAATAATCCTGCATTTTGAACCAAATCATGAATATATTTCATCTGCGAAATTAACATTCCTTGTTGTGATCTAGCCAATTTAATTCCTAGAAAGAATTTGGCCTCTCCCATGATAGTAAAACAAGCATCCAACTGTTGTTTCATATTCTGAATTAGCTGAACGAAAGTGCCTGTAATGAGAATATCATTGACATATACTATAAGAGCTAGGAAGTCTGTTGATGTATTTTTGGTGAAGAGGCAGTAATCATATATTGGTTTTACGAATCCCATCTACAGGAGCTTGTCAGTAAAGGCTTTATTCCATTGTCTTCTTGCTTGCTTCAATCCGTATAAGGACTTTGAAAGCTTACAAACTTGATTCTTACTTGCTTTCGTGTAGCCATCTAGAGGAAGCATGTAAATCTCCTCATTAATTGACCCATGTAAATAAGCATTATTGATATCAATTTGATGTACTGGCTAACGATTTGAAGCTACAATTGATAGACACACCCTGACTATGACGACCTTAATAACAGGAGAAAAACTATCATGATAATCGATACCAAGCTCTTGATCATATCCCCGAGCTCCCAACTTGGCCTTGTAATGAGAAACTGATTAATCAGGGGCATATTTAATCCTAAACACCCATTTAGACGTGATGGCTTTCTTCCCTTTTGGTAGTGAGACCAACTGCCAAGTTTGATTCTTCTCTAAAGCTTCCGACTCCTTCTGCATTGTTTTAATCCAAGTTAGATCTTCCTTTGCCTCATGGTATGTTCTTGGTTCATAAATTTTTGTAATATTAGCAAGGAAGGCTGAGTGAGCATCTGTGTATTGAAAGACATATGTGGAAGTATCAACATGAATCTGATTAACAACAAAATTAGATAACCAAGTTGGTGGTCTACTTAGTTTGCTTAAATGTCTTCGTATAATATCTTGAGTGTGGGGTTGCTGTGGCAAGTTTCTTTCAATAGAAGACCTGCTGTTTTCTGCTATTTGAGAGTTTGTGTGAGTTGATTCTGAGAATTGTGAAATCTGTTGTGCATCCGTATGAACACGTGAACTATGATGAGCACTTTTCTCAGCAGATTCTGAATGTACTGCCTCTTATCGAGATATTTGTAATGGATCAACATTGAAGCTATTTGGTAAGATAGTGGATGGTTGGAGATCATTCACATCTTGGTGAGGGTGAGTGTAACTTGACAGGTAAGGAAATTGTTCTTCATAAAACTCAACATCTCGAGACACACTAATTTGGTATGTGTCCATGTTGTATATTTTCCACCCCTTCTGTCTTGGAGATCCTCCCAAGTATACCCCTGGAAAAGCCCTGTTATCAAACTTGTCTTTATGAGGATTGACATTCATCACATACCCAAAACAACTAAAAACCTTGAACTGAGTATAATCAGGCTTTTTTAATACAAAACCTGATAAGGACTCTTCCAATTTAACACTTTTGTTGGTGAAACATTTAGCAATCAAGTGGCATGGAGCAAAGCTTCTCTCTAAAATCTTATGGATTGATTCGCTTGTTTTAATAAATCCTTGGTAGTATAAACTAAGAACCTATGCCTTCTTTCAACAACCTCATTTTGTTGTGGGGTGTAGGTGCATGTTTTCTGATGAATCACACTATATTTATGTAAAATAAGTTGTGTATTACTCCCCGTGAATTTTGCCTCATTATCAATGCGAATCTTCTTGACATGTGCGTTAAATTGTATGCAGACCAGTTTGAAGAACCCTTCAATTAAATGAACAACCTGATCCTTGCTTCTAAACAGAATTGTCCAAACGACTCTAGTGAAATCATCCACAATGATTAACATGTAACTATCACTAGTTAAATATTTTCATTTATATGGCCCCCAACAATCAATGTACAGCAATTCGAAAGGTTTTGTTGATTGAATGCTGCTGTTACAAAAAGGTTTTCTAGCTTGCTTTGCCTTTTGACAAGAATCGCAAACAACCATCTTATTCGAATGGGGAAAGTTACAAACATGCCTTAACTTTTCCTTAGACATATGTCCTAATCGTCTATGCGAGAGTTTAATACTGCCCTCTAGGCTATTGCTTATAGTAAAAACAGAATGAGAGTTATTGCTAAATTGTTGCAATATTGAAGGATCAAATGAGGATTGAATAATGCAATATAAACCATTGATTAAAATCCCAACAGCCACCACCTCTTTATAATCCTGGTCCTGCAAAACGCAATTCTTAGGCAAGAAATAGACACTCAAGCATTGATCCCTGAGTAATTTGCTAACTGATAGCAAGTTATGCTTAAACTGCGACACATAAAGCACTTATAATATCTTGAATCCTGAACTGAAAACTACATCTCCTACGTGAGTAACAACTTTGGTTGAATCATCTAGCAGATATACTCGCTTAGGAAAATGCAGCTTTTCAATATTTTTTATATGAGACAATGAATTGCTCATATGTGTTGTTGCCCTTGCATCTATAATCCATGGTTCAAAACTTACAGAATCAGATATGGAATGAGATTTACCTACACAGGCTCCTGCAAATGCAGTGAAGTCGACACCACCTAATCCACAATCTTGTATCATTTTTCCTTTTATAATTTTATGAACCTCTTTCTGCACCATTAACTGTATATCTTGATTGCGGTTTTGCTCCATATATGATTCTGAATCTGATTCTTCCAATGGTGTTTGTACCTCATGAGTTAGATTCGCTTAAACTACGGTTTTCCCAGGTTTCGTTAACTTCCTGCCTTTATACCATTCATGATACCCGTTCAACTTAAAGCATTCTGATCTTTCATGTCCCCCTTTCTTACAAAACGTACAATATTTGTCTTCTTTGTTCTTGCTTGCTTTAGTGTTTTTCTTGTTATTATTATGGTCAAAATGATTGTTTTGAAATTTGGTAGTTGAGGCAGCAGCATTGGCAAAGTCATTTTGTATTTCCACAGTTGCATCTCTTTGTTTTTTAATCTTTAAAAGCATTGAGTAAGCCTTATGTACTGATGGAAGAGGATCCATGAGTAAGATTTGATCTCTAACATGATCAAATTCCGCATTTAAGCCCGAAAGAAATTGTATGAGTTGTTCTTCTTGACAGATCTACTGTGCTATGATTCGTGAGCCTCCACATCTATATGTTGTTGTAGGTTTTAGCATAACATATTCATCCCACATTCTCTTAATTTTGTTGAAAAAATCCACTATGGAAAGACTTCCTTGCCTTGATCCACAAATCTCTCTTCGAAGATGAAAAATAAGAGGGCCATTACTTTCTCCATACCTTTGTTCAATTTCTTTCCATAATTCCTTAGAAGAAGGAGCGAACAGAAAAACATCTGTCAATTCTCTTGATAAAGAATTTATGATCCAAGAAAAAACCAAATCATCAGATTCTTTCCACTGTGCAAACTCATTTGAGTCAACATCTGGCGCATCATCCTTTAAAATGAAATTTGTTTTCCTTTATGTGCTCAATGCTAATAGCGTGGATCTTTCCCATGAAATCAAAATTTTGCCGTTTAACACTAAACTTACAAGGATCAAACCTAGATTGTCACTGTTTGTTGATTCGCAACTGTACTGTGGTGTTCCTCGTGTGATAGGTGTGATGTCCTCAACGTAGGGATCTGATCGTTGATCCACATTCCTGGTCCTTTCTTCTTCATTAGATCTAAATCCTTCTTCTTCTTATGTTTGTAAGGCGTGAGCATAGCTCCTTCTAGCCATAACTTATCTAAGCTTTTTGGATGAAAAAACATAGAAGAAACTAAGTGCTGTTTAGATGAAGCATTAGCTCTGATACCATGAAGAAAAGAAGAAGAAGAATTCGGTGGAATTGTATTTCTTATTCATATGGTCAAAAGCAATACAATGTATTTGTATATGTAGCAGCGGAATGAGCTGAAAAGTATTTAGAATCTAGTTTGTTACATTAGAATCTAAACAACTTTTAACAACTCGTAACAGACTTATAACTAATTCCTATAGCCATGCCTGAAACCAACAATATATTAAAAAATTTGTTGTTGTTTTTCTAATATATAGTTATTAACTATTTGTAATGTATAATTTATCATTTATTATACTATATTTCAAAAAATTAATTGAGTTGCCATTCTCAAACTCACGGTTCACGGTTGTGACTTAATAAGTCACAACTGTGATAAGGTAACTCATTCACGGTTGTGAATTAAGAAGTCACAACCGTGATAATGGCATAAATATACTTCTTAATTCTAAATTTATACGTAACATAT
>JAOQMS010007766.1:0-16962 GCA_027563885.1 Erythroxylum longipes
CTATATACCGAAAATACCCTCAATTTCTTCTCATGCATTCACTCCCTAAGCTATTATGCTTAAATTAATGGAAAAAATTTTCATGGGCCGACATTTTAATAAAGTTAAGAAAACCAATTAAGCTCAATAATGTCCTTCTTTCTAACAATCTGCAAATGAAATTAGGAATAACAAAACTCCATAAATCTTCCATTAATCTAACAGTTTGTCCTGTAAGAAGGTGAGTTTCTCTCTTTCTTCGGTAATCACCATTGTCTCCTTTGCTTCATGTGCTTCATGAACATAGACTTTCATAGCTTCTTCAAACTCCATATTAATTGTCATATGTTCTTCGTCCTCTTATTCTTCAAAAGATTCGAGCAAATCAATTATCCTAAATAAGCTACTAAACTTCAGATTCTTTAATGCATCATTCATGTTAAATGTCATTTGGTCATCATTAATCGAAAGGATAAGGTTCTTTTCATGAACATTTACCCAATATTTTTCAATTTTCACATATGGTATATCAAGAACTGGTGAATAAAAGGGAGAGTTAGCTTTCTTTTCTTCATCCTCTTTCTTAATTTCTAGGTCCTCTATAAGGTCAAGTTTAGCTTGATTTCTCGCTGGTTCTTCTAGGTCTACCCCATTCCTAAGTGTGACAGTTTAACATGGCTCCATTGAATTTACTTTCATACTACACAAATAGTTTTTCACACTTTGCTTACAAAATTCCCCTAAAAGCTGGCCTATTCGAACCTCTAGATTATGAATAGAAAAGGTATGATCTTCTACTACTTGCTTAAACTTCTCTTCCAATCTCTTCTGATTCTTTCCATATTCGTGAGCTTATTCTTGATTTTGTCTAGTTTGGAATCCCATAAATTGGATTCATCATGTTGAAATTCAACTAGGTATTGATGACCTATGTGAGTACTTGTATTGTTGGACCAATAGAAATGTGGGTAGTTCTGCCACCTTGAAGTGTATGGGTCCATATAAGGATGATGATTTCCATAACTAAATTGGGGCTTTTTGAAATTTACAGGCATGCTTTTCTCCTTATAATAACCTATCCAAAACCTAATCAGTTCTTAAGTTCTCTAATAAATAATTGGAAACCTATATGTGATCTCTTTATATAAGATTTAACAACCTGATTTAATTTTGAATCTATTAAATTACCTAACTCTCGTTAGCCTAATTTAATTGTTTTCTCTCAATTCACCCTCTCAGTTTATTATCGAGATATGAAGTGCAGAATTAAACCATAATTAATTCAATAAACACATAAAGCAATCAAATTTCATTAAATCAAAAATAATATTCCAAAGGTGAGTATAGAACATCAATCATAATTCAATTCTATCATCAAACTACATATCCTAATTTTATATTCAAATAAAACTAAAATACATAAGAAATAAAACTTGAATGGATGATGGGAGGTCAGGACTTTGAAAAGTTTCTTATTCTGGGGAGCACGTCGTGTTTGCGTCGTCTTCCTCTTCTCTCTTCCTTCGTCGCTTTCTTGATCTCTCAAGGTTCTCTCTTTTAGGGTTTCATTTTTTATGGTTGATAAAAGCTCCCTTCTTTGTTCTTTGATGTTCTATTTATACCTTGGAAGCCCTAGGGTTCATTCGGGGTTAAAACAGTCCAAAAAGTCCTCAAAACTTGACGTTTTTAGCTATTTTCGTGTTTGCCTGACATAGGCCACAATCGTGGCCCTGATTGACACAATCGTGGTTAGCTTTTATCCCTTTCTGTCATGATCGTGGCCTAATTTTGGCCTCTCTATCACGATCGTGATCAGAGTGTCACGATCGTGGCCTGGATCCTGGTGGCTCACATCTTTCTGTCAAGATCGTGGCCTATTGTGCCACGATTATGGGCTGTGGTTTTGGCCCTTCTTCGAAACTTCTCCGTTCTTCACCGTTGACCCTGAAACACTAACAAACACATCAAGGTACCTCGAAAACATAATATTTAAGCTCAAATACTCATACTAACCCATAAAAACACTTAAACATATAAACTAACGCAATTAAAACTTAAATGCACACTAAACACTCAAATTAACACTAAATGCCTAACAAATTGAACCCTAAAATAGAATGCAAATCAAAATTATCAATAGCGATTAGAAAAATAAGGATAATCAAATGAAGCTTGACTATTTAGAAAACTTTGTAAACAAGATTCATTGATTAAGGCTTTATCAATTTTTTTAAATAAATCATTTATCAATTTACTTACTGCTCCATATAAACTAGTGCCTTTAAACTTGAAGTCTAGAACTTATATATCATTAACACAATAACTTAAATCACCATTAAATTTCCTTACTCCATATAAACTAGTGCCTTTAAATCTGAAGTCTAGAATTTATATATCCTTAACATAATATTTTAAATCACCATTGAAGATCCTTAAACATATGTTATTCCCTACTTTTAAGTTATATGTGGTTCTATTCAAATCACTTAATATAATCCAAAGGCAGTGAGTGTAGGTGTGAATTCTTTTCAATTATTCCCTTAATTCATTTTATGAGAAGAATATTCATAAAAAAGAAAGAGATAGAGATTTTAACTTTACTATGAATAAATAAAGCTAAAAGATGCATTAGTTGATCATAAACCTTAAGAACTATAACTTTGATCTTGCCACTATCATAGAACATAATCACCCTTCTGTTGATGTTGAATTGATGATTAGAGATGTAATTCGAGTATCCACCTTGAAGCTTAAACTTTCCTAATTTCTTGTTTTTTTTTCGAAAGGAGTATAAGAGTAGGCTTTATTATATTTTTAAGATTATGAATAAATATTTTTTTAGGGAATTAATTCACATTATATTATAAGTAAGAATCGTCAATGAAGAGAGTTATGGCCTCTAATGCCTTTGTCTTTGATTTTACTTCGTGCACTCCTTTTACTGGCCTACTTGGATATCTCAAAGTTAGGTGAATTCGCAGTGCTTTCCACTAGTGTTAGCTTCGGTAATTCATTCTTAGGACCTTGATTATTAGTTAAGTCCTATGCTTTTGAATTGTCTTGAGGATCTAAAAGTTTATTTAAGATGTTTTCCATTGCCTCAACCTATTTTACTGGGTTGGTGTCATTTATTACTACCTCAATTTAATTTGCTAGAGGTTCTATTAATAATTTTGATTTTTGAATCCTTTATCAACTTAGGGGTTAACTTACTATAGTCTTAACATCAGATAAGTAATCCTTCTTGGTTCACTTGGTACCATCCTCTATACATTAATGATTCTTATTATATTTTATTAGCTCCATTTCATTAATTTGAGGATCAACTTGTTTCTCTATTTTTATCCCTATTAATCCACTTTAATCATATTGATAAATTCTTTACCCGTCAGTTTCTAAGTTTTGCCTTGCTCTTTAATAGTAGGTTACATTGATATGTGACCTTACCCACGTCTTCATATAATGGTCACTAGATCTAAGGCCTATTAAAGGTATTTCTTCAAGAAGTTTCTCTAGTTCTATAACCATGTAGAATCAAGCATTCCTAATCCTTTTGACTAAAGTAGTTGATTCATCCATTCCAATGAAGGTTTCAACATAGCTTGTTAGATGGCTTAGACTAAGAGTGGTATGCTGCTTAGGTGGGACATTATGGATCTTAATCTATAATAGGATTTGATTTTACTAATAGCCTCTAATTTTTGTTCTAGTTTCCTTAATTTATGGTGTATATGCTTTCCATTGTATAGCTAAAGTCCATCTTCAATTACTTTTTGTGCTTCAACTATGGTGAAGAAGTTAAGAAGAAAGAGGTTCTTTTTACTTAAAAGAACTTGTTTTCAGTCCACAAGTAATAGAACATAGATATATTAGAGGAAAAACATGCCTTTTCTCCAAGAAGAATCCAATAAGAGTGGCATTCCATCTGTTTGATCTTTTTTTTAAAAACCTCAATAGGGGAGCTACCACAACGAGAAATTGTAAATTTAGTGAAAGTAAAAGTTGTCACTAAAAGCAGTAATATTAGTCACTACTATTGATAGTGTCTAATATTTATAGTCATTACCTCTTGTCACAAATATCTCCATTTCTAATGTAATAGTGAATAATTTAGAAAATGGTCACAATTATGCAACACTTTTATGACAAAAATATTGAGACTAAAAACTATGGAATAAGTGACAAAACTATGAGGTCATAATAACTTTACATATTTATGACAAGTTTATCGTCACAAATAATATAAAGTAGTGACGAATTAAGTCATATTAGTACTTCATTTTATTGTGACAACATCATCGCTCATAAAATAATTGAAAATAGTGACAAAATATTTGTTAGTGCTTTTTTATCAGTGTCCATTACTTCTTGGTCATTAATATTTTAAGGAAAAAGTTTCAACATCAGTTTGTCACAAAATGAAAATTTATTCTTACAAAATATATTGTCACTAATGTGTTTATTATTTTCACAAAAAAAGCTATCAATTCAATAATGGAATTGCATTAGCGGTAAAAGAAATTTGCACTAGTTACCATATTGTGTAATAGATTTTGCCACAAGTATGAACGTTATATGTTATAATAATGTTGTCATTAAATAAAGATTATATGTTACAATAAATTTATCACTAATGTATTTGTATTTGTCACAAATAATATTATTAAATTTAACAATTTATTTGATTAATCGATAAAATTTTTTACATTGGTGGCCCTAAAATAAAAGTTGTCACAAATAATACAAATTTTTAGTGCTAGGATATTCTCACACAAGCAAATAAAAATTATTAATATAAATAAAAATATATAAAAATCACCAAATTGTTCAAAAATTTTAATTTCAAATATATAAAATAGGAAATTTTAATATCCAAGATAATTATATTTATTACAATTATCCAAACTACTACATCCTAATTTAAGCTAAAACTCTCTTAGGTAAATTTTCTTGGTTATTCTTCCATATGAAGTTTATTATTGATTTGTTTTCTACAAAATAAATAAAAAATAGAATAATTTAATTAGTTTTTAAAATATTAAACTATAAATTTAGTACTAACATAATATAATAATAAAATTATAATGATAAGAAGTGATACTAACTATTCTAGATTTTATAAATTTATAAACTCATATGACTAGTTGGGGTTTTTAATGTTATGGAACTTGATGAATCTCCAATTGAGGCAAAATTGAGTAACAAACTAGGAATTACTCTTTCTAAAAAAAACTAGGAATTACTCTAGTATTTGCTAATGTGCAAAAAATAGTTAAAATTTGTTTCATTTCCGTGGCTTGCTTCTCAATAGCTATATCTTGAGCTTAAATCTTCTCATTTTGAGG
Source organism: Erythroxylum longipes (assembly GCA_027563885.1). Taxonomy (NCBI): domain Eukaryota; kingdom Viridiplantae; phylum Streptophyta; class Magnoliopsida; order Malpighiales; family Erythroxylaceae; genus Erythroxylum; species Erythroxylum longipes. The sequence continues at coordinate 5,325 of JAOQMS010007766.1, forward strand.
CTATATCTTTCCATTTCGTGTTTTTGTGATTTTAGTAAGTCTTGCAATTTCATCATCTAAATCATTTGCATATTTCATTGTAGCCTCAACTTTAGCTAGAATTTGACTTTTTTTTTTGGGACTTAGATGTTATTCCTTTAATACCTAAACCATGTGAATAACTTCACTTTCTTTCTAGGGCACGACCAAAATGCTCAACATGTGGTAGAGGTGCAGCTGAAATCTTTTCTTTGTTTTTCTCTCCATCTTCTTGAAGTTTATTAGCCATATTTAGATAGAATTTGAAAATTTGGTAAATCAATTTTAAAATTTGAAAAAAAATCTAATTTGAATATAATTTCTTCTCCATTTGGAAAAAACCAAGTTCTACTTGGCTTTTGTCGCGATACCTTCCAAATTTTAACAACGTCGGGCCACTCATCGGGATCTTTATTTTTATAAAAAATAAAAAGAAAAGACAAATAAAATTAATGATTAATTGGAACTTAAATTTTTAGGAAAAATATAATTTTAATTTTAAGTAAATTAATTTTTTTACCATCCTATATGCAACTTATTTCATTTATTGATTTTCCCTATTACTTGTGTTTCTTCTACTTTGCTCCTATACATCGATAAACAATTTATTTTTAATAAAAGAAAATAACTAAAAACATCAGTTAAAGTACTTAAATTTTAAAATTAACTTAAAATTTAGAATCTCCCATTTATTCTCAATCAACCATTGCCAATCACCTTCCTTCATATCCTTTAGGCAATCTTTGCTTTTGAGATAGTTTTTACGCAATGATAATATTGCTTTTTATATTAGGCCTGAACTTATTGCATCACATAAGATTGCTCCTGATTTGAGAAATTGAATTTATCCTAAAATTCATATAAAAATTTAGTTAGAAAAATTAAGAAGCAAATTCAATGAATGGAAAAAATTAAACTCTATTGCAATTAAACTAATATTATTTTGATGGGACAACTCTTTTGCTTTTAGACATTTAAAGTGTCATACCTTTAAAAATAATCACATTGCCTTCTTATTATCCTCAGAAATCTCTTTCCAACTAGAGACACGAATTGGTGCAAGTTATCGAATGCATATAGTAACTCTCGACTTGAAAAGGCTAGCATGCTTATCACATACCTTATAGTACAGAGGAGGAAATTGAACATCATTTTGTTTTCCTTCAACTTTCTTCTTAGTTTAGAATTGATTATTGGTCCTCGTCTATGTTTTCTATAATTTACCTTTCCTATTTAAATAATAATAATTAATCGACGTATATAATATTATATTAAAAATTTAAATATGCAATCATATAATTTTGAAGATCATGTTACCAGTGCTAACAATAACTTGCCCTTCTAGCCTAGGTGCATTAGTTGAAGTTCCAACTATAGCATTGAACTATTAATTAGGAGCCTTTATAGCTTATGAATCCTTTACCATACTAGGTTCATTTTGTTCATTTTGCATATTTGATAAAGATACTAGCATTGTTAACCATCCTGCAACTTCACATATAATTACCAATTTTAACCATCTTACACTTTTAAAAATAACTACTTATTAGAAACAACCAACATAAGCAACTAAAATAAATTATAATAAAAATTCATAAATTCAACGAGCTAAGAAAATCAAGAAAGCATTTTAGTACTAATGGTTGTTTGGTGAGGTAGTGTAGTGGAAATAACTACATATAAACATGCAAATTTGTAATAGAGTCTGATGGCCCCTTAGTCTATTTGCTACTTTTAAACTAATACATGCACTAAAGAGTTATGTATACCTCTATCATAGTTAAACATATACAATAAAAAGGAATAAGATGGATCTGAGAGGCTACTACTCTAGAAACATCTGAAAAGAAGCAGTCACCTTCTAACTGAAAATTTGAAATCAGCTTTGTACAAACCAGCACCAGAATGAAGAAAAATTGGATCTTATTAGGATATAATTGGAGAAAACTTGAAAGAAAGATGGTTATTGGTGGAAACTAAAGTTGACAATGATAAGCCAAGTTTATAACCGATGTGCGGAACAGAGAACCTAAGAAAAAAATAAAAGAACTAATAATTTCAATGACTTATCAGTGAACTAACAAATATCTTTGAGTCACCTTCCACTCTATATACTCAGATTAAAGATAATAACAAAAACTTTGACTATTTCACACTTCATCCAACTCAGAACCAAAAGCATACAACTGTTTTGTATACACTCAAGCAACAACTCTAACAAAGGTGACACGTTTACATTTTCCTAGTCTAAGAGCTAAAAACCAAACATAAAGCATACTAAATACAAGTCCTAATTTCCAAATAAGATAGGGAAAACATAAAGGATAAAAAGAAGAGTTAAATTTAGGAACTTAAGAAGAAAAACCATTCCTATCAATTTGGTAAAGAACCCATCAAACAGAAGATGAGAAAAATAAGTTAAACAAACAACAATGGCCATTTACCTGTTAGTATTTAAGCAGAAGAATTGGAAGATATGGAGAGAAGATTGTAACTAACGGATATAAAGAAGAAGCAATTTATTGAAACTTCATGCATAATGAGTATTTGCAAAACATGACTCTTCATGGTTCCTCTTCTTCCATATATCAAAAGCAACAACCAAGTTTTATTTTTCTGTAATGTTTTTCTACCAAGTATTTCATTTTTATTTGTGTCCATTTCCTTTATAATAGAAATGGCCCCATGTAATTCTCTCCCCGTAAAACATCACACCTCATGCCATGGCATTTAATACTTAACCAAACCACTACCACAAATTATGCTTGTTCAAAACTCAGATTCTAGTAAAAAAAAAATTTCTCTCTTGCTGACTAAACGCTACAGGCATCGTAATGTTGATAAAAAAGAAAAAGAGCCCTGTTATCTCCTCTCCTCCATGGAAAAAGCTCAATTTGAAGATGAAGCTCATCAGGTTTTCCCTCTCTCTATCTCTCTCTCTCTCTTGCCTTCTCTTTTTTGCCTCATTTTAGCTAACAAAACTTGCTTTATTCATGGGTGTATTTTAATTTTTTTAGCAAATAAACTGATAGTGATGCTTGAATATTTCTTTAGAAAATATTAATTCTTATAAAGTTCCCTATCCAAACAATTTATGTGTTAAATTTTGCTGAACCTATTCAGTATTATAGGAAAATGACGATTGAAAAAACTTGGATGGAAATTTCTAAAGAGAAATGCCACAATATGAAAAAGGAGTTAATGAATTTCTAGATTTTGCATTCAGACATCTTGATGAAGGAAGAGCAGCTTGTTATCTGTAATAGCCCATTTCCCATACTAAGGGTTAAAGCCTTAGTTTAATGCATATGAGTCAAGTCATTTTAGCATCCATGAAATGCATTTCATTCACATGCATATCATTACCATACACACATGAGTTATGATCTCATACAAAAGATATTATATGCACTCAATTGACATATTTCAGGGTATGAAAGGTTTAAAATGATCATGATTTGAATTGTGTATTGTTTATGTCTTAAATTTTGGTTTGATGGATTACAAGTGGTAAATTTGGGATTAATTGTTACAATTGGAAAAATTGATGAATTAAAATGTATATTTAGACTAGGAAAAATGCCAAGTGACAAGACAAATTGACACATGAAAAATTAGGATGACTAAGCTTATGAAATAATTGACAAGTCGCATAGATAAATGAGTGACATTTGGCATGAGTAATTAATTGAGAAATGGCAGCAATGATTGAGTGAAAAATAGAATAGTAATTAGGTGACATTTGGTAGCTTATGGAAGGGATAAGTGGCTTACATGCTTAAGGGCATTTGTTAATGTAGTATGGTGACATCTAGTACCTTAGGTGTAATGTTTCTATAGGAATTGTTTCAGCCTAGCTCATTCTTCTTCTCTTCTCATCTCTCACCAACGAAACTTGCTTCTATCTCCCATTTATGTGTTGTTCTTGAAGATTTGCTAAATTACTACACCAAATACATGCTTTTACCTTCACAAAATAGCTAAAGAACCAGCTGATTGTTGTCTTTTATCTTAGCCGAAAGTCATATAATTTCTACCTTGAATTTGTGATAATCTTGCATGCATGGAGGGCTAGATTAACGTGATGAATTGAGCTAGAATTGGAAGCTAAATAAGTAAGTAAAATTTTGTTCTTTATGGCATGTTATAATTGAAAGATTATGATGATTGAATTGGGATAGATTGTGCATGATGTTGATGTTAAAGATGTTCTGGAAAATGAAGAATGAATGGATACTTTTCTAGTCTGCTTATGCATACACAAAAATGGTAGTTTATGGGCTATTGTATGAATGATTTAAGTTGTAATTGAAGTATAATTGATGAGTAATTCATGCTAAAGATGGGTGTTATTAGGGTGTTTTCAAATCTGGAAATTTTGAGTCGTAAGCGTGTTTGGAAACTATGAATGTTAATGACATAAGCGAGCAAAATTTTGTAAGCCTTAGTGTAACCAATATGGAAGTTAAATTAAACTGAAATGAAGTATCCTTAAAGGAATTGAAATCTGGAAAATTTTAGATGTTAATGATGTCTTCAAGCTTATTAAATTCGTGAGGTGTTGAAGGTAGTAAAGCTACACACGTTAGTGATGTTGATGACAAATTCTGGAATTTTAATTTCAGCCTTGTGTACATGTTGAATCAGCTGGAAAATTTCAATATAAATTGTTATATTTGGACTTGATTAAGGTTAGGAATGAGCCTAGATTGTTACTTTATTAATTGGTTAAAAGCTTGATAAATTTATGTAGTTAATTGATGTCATTATCTAAAGAATGGACTGTTTTGATGTGTTGAGTTCAAATCTGGAAATTCTGATTTGTTAAAGGAATAAATGAGTTCTTTTAATGCAAACATGATCTTAAAGTACATGAGAAATGTGTATAAGGTATGGATGAATGAGAATTAAAGAGCATAGGGTAATTATGAATGATAATCGGGTAAATGTATGAGTATATGTTGCTAGAAAAAGTTTGGTGAATGTATAGATTTAGATTGCTAAAATTCCAAATTTAAAGTAACAATCGTGTGTATATTATAAGAGGTTTTTGATCATGTAAATTTTCAAGGATAAATGTAAAGTATGGATGATGAATTTGGAGTAAATCAAGCTAACTTAAGGGTACAAACCTGATTGCAAAATGGTAGTATACAAAGTATGATGTTTGAATGGTCAAACTTTATGAATAGTTACATACCCAGAAGGTCAATTGAGCATGCATTAAACGTAACATATACATATATATATATATGTATGTATGATTGAATATTCATATGATTGATCAACTTAGTAATGTCTGAACTATATCTGTGTATTGCATGACCAAAGAAGCACAAATTGGTCATCAACATTTAGGCATTGTCGAGTCATCAAGGCAATAGCTTATTTGAAGTGTACTATGAGTTAACCTAGATGTTTTCTCACTATAACTGAATTATTTTTTATTAAATTTTCTATATTGAAATGTTATTGATATGATTGTGATAATTATGGACATTCATGGACTGAGGAGTTCGATATTTAGGATTGTATTGGAAGTGCAGTCTAATTATTTATGAATATGGAAAATGTGTACTCAACTGAATGTTGAATGCTAGGCTCAGATCCGATGAATGTTAAAATGACCGTGCATATTGAATGAAAGTGTTGATAACATATTATGTGAATTGATGCATTCCATCACATTGTTATACATGATCATATAAAAGAGTTGTGACTGGAGTGACCAGTATGAGAAAGAGTTAAAGCTCAGAAATGTGCACAAAGAGCCACAAGCTCAGTTATTAATGAGCCCGGTATCCACAATGGGTACATGACAGAATATGAAATGAGCCTCATATCCAAAACGGATACGGGACAGTAAATAGGCGCTCGATCATAACAAAGAAAAATGAAAGTGGGGTCACATGTGCATTTACATATATAACTTTACATGTATTGTGTGAATGATTACGAAGAATTACTTAATTGTGTTGATATAGTGATATGTAGTGCTTGTGTACATGTTAATGATATGAATAATTAAGATAATTGAATGTATTATTTTGAAATGATTATATGAAATGTTTGTAGTTCATGATTTGTTGTTGAGATATTATGTATATTGTGATTTGATGTTCATTATTGAATGATGTGATACATCTCCTGAACTGTGATATACTTATCAATTTGGTATCATATCTGTGATGTTTGTGTTCTGACTTGAGTGAGCACGTCAATAAGGGTTGACTCACTGAGTTCACGAAGTCATCAAAATTGCAACGATGATTTTCAGGTACAAAAGAGACCTAACTTCTAAGACATTCTAGTAGAAGTCTAGTACTGTCAATTTTGGAAACAAGAATGGCTCAAAGGTTTGGTCAGCTGATAGTTAGATTATGTATATTTACTTTTCTCATTTCATATAGAACTTTTTGAAAAAGAGCAGTAAACTCTCAGATGTTTTTGGTAATGTAAATATATGGATTATGAAGTGTAATACTACAATGTAAATATATTTGTCAATGAATTGGGAAATTTTGTTCTTTTAAATACCTATGCTCTGTATGATGCCATAATAAGAGGATGTAATTTCTTTAACATGTCATTAGGATATGTTTTTGAATGTCCTCTGGATGTTCGGCCATATGCTCTTTTGTAATGGTGTGTTACATTGCCCTTGTAAAAAATGCAACAACAATTTAATTAGGACAAGTCAATCAATTTACAAACATTTGATGTTAAATGGGATTAAAAAAAACTACAAGTAGTGGTACCATCATGGAAAGGTTGTACAATATTACTCTAATGATGATGATGATAGTAATAAGAGTAATAAAAGCAAAAATGGTGGTGGAATACGTGATATGTTATATGATAGTGGAAGTGCTAACATAGAATATGTTGACTAATTTGATGCTTAAATGACTAATGATGCATTTGAATGATTAGTTCTTATAATCTAATTGAAGAAGCTAATGATCCTTGATAGGTGTAGATTGCATTGTATTTTTATAGGTAATTTGATATGTGTTTAGTGGTTAATCTGATTGTTTAGTGTGTGTTTAGGTTAACAATTGCATTAGTTCATAAACATTTGTGTTTGTAAATATTCATTGGGTGAGAACATGTTTTTGAGTTTTAATTTTATAAATATGTGGTATCGTGATAAGTTTGTTAATGTTTTAGGACATTAGGAGGAGTTTCGGAGGATAACCGAACTAAAAGACAATCCGACAATTATGGCAAATATGCCATGATCGTTACATAAACACCAATATAGGGCCACAATCGTGGCAAATATGCCATGATTGTGACAGAAGCTTGAACATAGGGCTATAATCATAGGGCATATGCCACAATCATTACAGAGAGCAGATGAACTAGCCACAATCATACACTAAGGGCCACGATCGTGGCCTATGTGTAGAAAGATGCAGAGTCACTTTCAGATTCGAGTTTTGAGGGACATTTTGGACCCTGAAATGAGATTAGGGTTACCATAATTGGTAAAGACTATAAAAGGATAGTGATGAAACCTTAGAAGAGAGACTATATTCTGCCTACATTTGGAAATCCAAAAAAAGAGAGAGAGAAAGAAGAGAGAGAGAAAAGAAGAATAGGAGGGTTCCTATGCCGAAGTTTCCCAGAATAGGTGATGTCCTAACACCACTGCTTTCTCGAATCATCCAACTTGAGTTTCATTTCCTCCCCATTTACCTTTTTATTCATTTAATGTGTAAGACTGAGATGGGTGTTATGGATTTTGAGTTGTTAATGATGATCTAACTTTTCCTTCAGGATTTTGCTTATCTTTAATGTTAATCTAGTTGAATTGTGTTTACTTGATTTGGGTGTTGTGATTGATTAATGTATTTTCATATTTCGGTAACAAACTGAGAGGGTGAACTGGATAAAAATGATTAGATTGGATTAACTAGATTTAGGCGATCTAATTGATTACTTAATCAATCTAGTAGGTAATTTCATAGAGAGAGATCCTGTGCAAGACCCGATTGTTTATTAGAGAGCTTTAGAACTAATTAGAATTATGGTTAATTTATTAATTGAGAGATTGCAAATCCGTAATTCGATTGGGTTTACAATTTAGGGAATGATTATAACTTGAGAGAGATTAATCAACCTTATGATCATCTAGAACCAATACCCCATAAACACATAAAAGGCTAGATTAACATTAATCATTAGTAAAATCCCCTCTCCTGTGACTTAATTATTTCTCTTTATGGATTTTTGTTATTATATTATTCGATTGTTGCTAGTTTGTTTAATTTAGTTTATTTTTAAGTTTAATATTCGAATTTGAATGTTAAACAAAGCATAACCTGAATTAAGTGTGCCTCAGCACAATCTCTGTGGGATGATATTTGCTTTTAATATAAGTAACAACTCATATACTTGTGGTTTTTAACATAAAACAAGTATTTGATTTTGCAATCAACAAGTTTTTGTCACCTTGTCAAGGATTGTTTTGTTTATGATCTTGTTTAGTTGAGGTGACTTTGATTTAATAGTGATTAATATGTTTCCTTAAGTTTTTACAGGTGCGTGAACACAAGGAGTACAAAAAGGTCTAATGAGCTTAATGAAGAAGAAATTTCAAATATTACAAGTCACGAAAGAGAGCTAAGAAAGTGAGATATCAAGATAAAATAAAAAGAAATATGGCAGAAGAAGGATAGCAAGGAGGAGTGATAGTTGTTAATTGCAGGATGTTTTAAGGTTTAGTTTGTGATGTATTCAGTGTGAATTTGAGTGTTGAGTATGCATTTAGGGTTTAATTATGTTAATTTGTGTGTTTCAGTGTTTTTAGGTGTGAGATTAAGTCTTTGAGCCTAAATATTATATTTTTGAGGTGTCGTGATGCATTTGTTAGTATTTCAAGGCAAACGATGAAAAATGGAGAAGATTCAAATAGTTTTGGGCTTAAGCCATAGGCCACAATCGTGCACAGCTGGCTATGATCATGGTAGAGAAGGATGAACTAGCAGCAGCCAGGCCATGGTCGTACACATAGGGCATGATCTTAATAGAAAGTCCTCAAGTCAGGCTACAATCGTGCACATTGGGCCATGATCATTACAGAAAGGTTAAGGCGCTAGCTACTATAATAGTAGGTAGGGCCACGATCGTGGCCTGCGTCGAGCTGACAGAAAAACTCAAGTTTCGTAATATTTTATGGACCGTTTCCACCCTAACTTTGCATCGGGCTGACAGAAAAAATCAAGTCTCATAAGATTTTATGGACCATTTTTACCCTGACTTTAACCTAGGCCTCAAAAGTATAAATAGAACATTACAAGTCAGAGGTAGCAGCCATAGAGAGTCTGAAAAAGAAAGCACTCACGCTTCGCAATTCTAAAAAAAACTAGAGAGAAATCAAGAGATTGAGGAAGGAGACAAAGGAAGAGAAACACGAAGAAGATCTTGACGTGATGTACTTCTTGAGAGAGGATCTTGACATGACGTACTTCTTAAAATAGGAGGTGTCCCATTGTCACCACCTCCCTGACTCCGTTCCTGACGTATTTTCCATTATTTCAGTTTTATTTATGTATAGAATTGAAATAGGTGTCGAGAATACATTGTGTTGAATGTTGAGTTGTGTTTATACACACCTTTGGATTTCTATTTTTGAGATTAATGAAATTGTGATTGATTGGGTTTTTTATTGATTTATTTGTGATTTAATTCCTGTTCATAATAACTTGATAATAGACTGAGAGGGTGAGCTAAGTGAAAATATTTAATTTGGGCTAACAAGAGTTAGGTGAATTAGTAGGTAAAGGATTAAATCAAACCAGTAGAATTATGTAACGAGAGATCTAACATAGGTTTCAGATAGGTTAGTAGACGATTTAGAACTAATTTAGGTTTTGGGCCAATTGTGAATCAAGAGATCTCAATTTCCATTATTTAAATTAGGGATTATTAATTAGGGTTAAGAATTATAACTTGAGAGAGAGTAATTCACCCTAGGACCGTCTAGACCCATTAAATCGATAATTTCATAATTAATTAGTTTTTATTAATTTCAGATCAAAATCTCCTTTCTCTTACTTGGTAATTTATAGGTAAGGTTTTGATTGGTTTGTGTGATTAGATTTCTGCAACTCAATTCTTGAATTAATTGTTGATTGATTTATTTTCTGCATTAGTTTACTTAATTTGAATTATTACAATTTCACTACAACCTTAGATTTTAGGATTAGAATAGGCTTCCTCATGGGATCGACACCTTAGGTACTATGTGAATGACCTGTGAGCTTGTAGAATTTACCAAGGTTATAAATAGTAAAACTTAGCGCGTGTAACCTTGCGATCAAGTTTTTGGCACTATTGCTGGAGAAGGCAATTTAGTTCTATAGTTTAAGGCATTAGAATAGTTATAATTTTTATTTTTTATTTCGCTCATTTTACTTAGAAATCATGCTCTTGCATGCACACAAGAGTCACAACGGGTTCGAGTCATGCAGCTGAGACATTAGATTTAGACATCACGTGATTAGAATGAACCCTTAGGAAAGCTCGGCGAGAGGAAGAAGAAGAGATACAAAAGTCAACAATGGCTAAAGAATTTCAGAGAAATGTGGATTAGGAAGTGAACCCTGGACTGCAACAACGAACCCTCATAGACTTTATAAGGCCGGGGTTCAACCTATCTAACCAAGGAGTGGCTAGGCTGCCAGTTCAAGCGGCATTGTTCAAAATCAAGCCAACCCTCTTAAACATGCTTTAACAAAACGTCCAATTTCATGGACTAGCAAACGAGGATCTGAATGCTCATGTAGTAAATTTTCCAGAGATTTGTTACACTTTCTGATATCACCAGATGTCAGAAGATGCTGTTAGGATTAGACTATTCCCTTTCACACTTAGGGATTGAGCAAAGGCTTGACTTAGGGATTGAGCAAAGGCTTGGTATCATTCACTAAGCCCAGCTAACATTACGATGTGGGAGCAGCTCGTCGAGCTTTTCTAGATAAATACTTCCTGTTGATGAAGACTATAAAGATCATAAAGGAAATTACCAATTTCCAATAAAGTGACAGGGAATCAATTTATGAAGCGTGGGAGCTATACAAAGACCTGCAGAGGAAGTGCCCACACCACAACCTACTAAAGGATTTCCTTCCATAGACATTTTACAATTGAGTTAACCCACTTACTAGAGGCACCATCAATGCAACGTGGGGAGGATCTTTGATGTGGAAGACGGTTGATGAAGCAGAGGAGTTAATTGAGGAGATGGCGAGTAATAGTTGCCCACGGACGAGTGAGCGAGGTAGGCAACCTACCACTTTTAGAGAGCAAAAGGGAATCATCGCGATTGATCAGATGATAGAGATGCAAGCAAAGATTGACAATTTGACATGATAATTCAATGGTATGAAGGCATCATCCACAGTTACGGTTAAGGCCATGCAATTGAAGTGTGAGTTATATGGTCAAGTAGATCATGATATTTTGGACTGCTACTTGATGAGAGAGGAAAACCAGGAGTAAGTGAACTATACGGGGATGCAATATGCATGAGTTGGTGATAGTGTGTAAATCTAGCATGTTTTAGTTCCTAATTCTATGCTTATTTGGTGATTTATTGTGCTTAAATGTGAGC
>JAOQMS010007835.1:0-16948 GCA_027563885.1 Erythroxylum longipes
TTTATTAATAATAAATATTTTCATTACAAAACTATAACTGGAAGAAAATTAAGTTATAAGTAAATACACTTGCTTTCTAGGGCACTATATTTACATAACTCCAACATTTTCTTCATCTCTTTTCATTAATCTTATAATCCTTTACTCTTTTCATGCATTAATCATTCAAAACACAAGGATTGGGTAAGATTTTTCTTCATCTCTCTAAAATACGAATTTCACCTCTATTTCTCTTATTTTTGCAAGTTTTCTTCTTACAATGGCACCAAGGAAGATGATGGCTCGGCAATCGAATGATGAACTCCACCTTCAAGTCTCCTGTGAAGGTAAGCTCGATTTAGCAGCAAATTATTATGTTCCATTCCCGATTTATTCAGAGGAAGAAGGTATGTGTTTCTGAGACCTTATGGATAGAGAATTAGTCACTCAGTATTTTGATTTTGAATTATTAGAAACCATATGAGTGAGGCAAAAAATTGAGCGATTAGCTGCAAATATAGGTTGGAATAGGTTTGTTTGGTACGATATACGTATTTACCCTATGATGACCATAGAGTTTTTCACTACAGTCCGGTATAACCCTAAAATGGATGTTTTTTGGTTTATGTTATTTGGCAATGTTTATCAATTAGATTATATTGTCATGTATGGTCTTTTCGATTTTCCAAACACTAAAGTTTTAGATGATCACGATGATTTTTATTTAGATGATTACTTGGAAACTCTAACAAGGGAAGAAAATTTTGACTCTAGGAATGCACCAAACTCTTTAATTTATAGTACCGAGCATTTACTTTTATACAAACTTATGTGTTTAACTGTGTTTAATAAAACTGAAAGTAACAACTTCTTGGCCAAAGAACTTTTCTTTCTATAGTGCATGGATCGAAAAATTAAAATTAACACCCCTTTTATGACTTTTTGATCAATAGTTAGTGTTCTAATAAAAAGAGTTCATATTTCGGCATGTTTCATGTTGTTACTGCTTTAGCTTTGTTTTATAACCTTGATGTGGAAGATGTGCACACAACTCGATTCGATATGTTTGACATATCTTATTTGAGGAACTTCGAGATTTTGGGTTCCATTCTATGGAACTACGAAATCCTCAGACATGTACTGCAGTGAAGAACAAGAGGGGCACGGACACATCCACTTCCCAACTCTCCACATCCTGAGTAGTCCTGGAGCCAGAAGAAGAAGAAGTGGAGGAGGAACCGAGTGCACTAGAAGAGGTCGACTGATTTGAACAAATTCTCGACCAAATGGCCTCCAACCAACAGAAAATGACATCCTAAATCAATGAGCTTGACACCCAAATGCAGCAAGTCCACAAAGAACAGCATAGCATGAAGAAGAGGTTCCTCAAATTTTATCAGAGGGATAATTTTGAAGCTTCTTCTCTAAAACCGTTGCCGCCATCATCCCCATAAGCTTTTCTTACCCTTTACTTTTATATTTTGTTATTTATTTTGTTTGGTTTCATGTCATTTTCTTTTGTTTGGTTTTCTGTTATTTTTGTATGACTTCATGTCATTTTTTGTTTAGTTTCATGTCATTTTATTTTGTTTGGTATCCTTTCCTTTTTTTGTTTGTTTTGATTTCATTTATTTGTTTCAATTTCTTTTGTTTGTTTTAATGTCATTTTCCCTTATTTGGTGGTTGACTTGTCACATTAAGGACGATGTGATCTCTAAGTGTGCGGAGGTGACATTGACTTTCTCAATTACATTGTTTGCATTTTGTTAAATAGAATGCATGTTTAGGCATATCATATGTTTTGTGTCAGTAATGGAACCACACTTGAATCATTCTGATGGATATTGCCATGAAATTTTTTCATGCTAGTTGGAATTAGATTGAATGCATGCTTGAACTCGGATTAGGCTACTTAAGTAGAAAGTGAACAATATAGAGTAATGAAAAGTAGTTGGTTACATGAGCTTAGTCACAAATTGACATTTGAGCACTGAGGTAGTGTAGAGATGCATAATGAGTTTTCATTTGAGCCAACGTCAAGATTGAGCCCATATAACTTCATACATAGTCATTCTATTTCTTTGTTGAGTGATACTTCCTTAGATTATTACTTTCAGAACTTACTTTGAATTGGTTTGAGTCTACTGGATGCATGCTTAATAGAGATGATTAAGGACCTCTTTCTTTTAACTATTGGCTTAAATGACCTACCTATTGATTATCCTTTGCTACCCCCATTGAGCCTTAACCTTTTGTTTCTTGAAAACACCCAAAAGTTTAAAACCTTAAACCCCATTAACCTAGCCATTTGCATGCTTAGTAGAGTATTAAGTAATATATTAGTTGGGATTGTTGTGAAAATATTTACCGAGATGAGTTTTGTATATTTCTACATGTGGATTACATTGTATGTAGCTGCTACTATATTCATAGTTTCTTCCATGTATTGAAAAATAAAAAAATGTTGAAAAGAAAAAGAAAAGAAAAGAAAAAGAAAAAGAAAAGAAAAGAAAAAGGAAAAAAATTGAGTAGTACCAATAAGGGCAGAATATTAGCTACATTTGTATATCTAAGAGTTATGTTTTGTTATCCCTTTTTATCCACTTTTTACTTTACGAATGCTTGTCTTAGCTTTTTCTCCCTCTTTACCTACCTTAACCCTTACCACATTACAACTCTCAACAAGTCCTTCTGATTTATTTAAGCATGTAATCATTGTAAAGGAGAATTGGTGTATTAGCATGCTTATGGTAGTGTAGTTTCCTATAGAAAGTTCGATCGAAACACTAACCATCAAACACTTGAGAGAAATGAGTGAAAACCGTGAGGAAGTTTCATTTTTCCTCTATACTTATCTTTGAGTAATGGTGCAAATTATTGAGTTTGCTTAGTACACCAGTGAAAAAGTAGTCATGATATGTGTAGTAACTTAATATTTGAGTTGGCTTAAATTTGAGAGATTGTATGCTTTCATCTTTATGAAAATGAAGTGATATAATTGATTGATTGTATTTATTTTGCTTGAGGACAAAAAAGATTTAAGTGTGGGGATGTTGATAGTTGTGCATTAGTCTATGTTTTTCTAAGTAATTGGTATGTGTTTCTTGCATAATTGTTGATTATTATTGTAGTTTAGGATTCACTTTGTATGTTTTCATTTAGTTTGATTTCCATTGTTATTCGTTTATATTTGATGTTAATTTAGGGTAAAAATTGATTATTTTTATGTAGGAAGGAAGATTGAGCAACTTGGAAATTGAGCTAGAGATCAAAGAGGAGAAGAGAAGAGGAGACTCTCTATTGCAAATTCCCACAATCGTAGGAATCATGCCAATTCCCACGATCGTGAGAATTATAATCCGAGACATTATGTGGATTAAACTTAGGGTTTTTGGACTATTAAAAGATAATTAAACCTCCTTGGATAAAAAAGATGAAACCCTTCTGTAGAAAAAGCCTCCTTAAGTGAAGAATATAAGTTTTTAGCCTTAAGGAAGGTGAAGATTCAAGGATTATCATCAAGATTGGTGAAAATAGCACATCAACATCAAAAATTCCAGATTTTGGCAAAGAAGAGAAGAAGTTTCCTTTATTCAAATTTATGTTTTTTCTTTCTTCTAATCTTTGTAAGATGGATTATCTGTGTGTTAATGATGTTATGGAGACCATAATTGGCTGATTTAATTTTAGGGATTGCTTTTGAACTATTTTGTTAAAACTCCTATTTTATTAAATTGAATGAAAGTGTCCTTGATGATTATTGATTTTATTTCTATCTTACAATAAATAGAGAGAATGAGTAAGGTTATTTGTGTAGGATTGTACAATGAGAGTTTGTAACCTATAAACTTCTAATCATTACGTTAATTGATTAGTTAGAAGAGAGATCTTGGCTAATTCGATTGATCACCCATAGGATAGTTTAATAACTAGTTAAATTGATGAAGTGATTAGGTACATTGAGAGATTATTCAATTGATTCCATTTAATTTAATTAGGGATAATTAATTACACCTTGAGAGAGGGTAGTTAATACATTCAAAAATCTTAGGTAAGATATAATTTGATTAATAAAATAGGAGGGAGACAGAATAAGGAGAAAGTAATTTCTAGTTTTTAAATTCTTGATTCCAATGATCTACATTTTTGGTATTGTTCATTGTTCATTTTTAGTCTTTCAATTTTAATTTCATTTTCCAGATTATTTCAATTAAACAATTTCCTTTCTTAAATAAAGTTTGATATGAATTAAGTGGTGTTTGGGCATCAATCCTTGTGGGATCGATATTTGCTTTTTAACTATAAGTAACAACCTGTACACTTGTAGTTTTTAAGTGTAAAACGAGTAGATTGTTTTGGCATTCAACAACGTACTACACCCACGACCTGTACTCTTGCAGTATAATGAGGGTTTTAAAAAGAATAAAACTTTCCTCAACAATAGACATGCAAGAAGCTAAGAATCTGACAATAGTACCATTAGAGTATCTTATTAAATCTGCTCTAAATATAAAATGAGGCTATAACAAATTCAAAAGGAAAAAAATTTTTCAAAGAAAAAGAATTTAGTATTCAAATTTTCAAAAGAAGAATGAGTGAAGAGGAAGAGACACAAACTAGTGAAAGTTGTGAAGAAGATAATGCCTTAATCACTATAAAATTTGAGAAATTATTAAAGAACTCCTAAAAAATAACATAATTAAAAAGTAGTAAGATAGACTTAAGACACAAATTAAATAATATTATTTGCTTTAAATATAGGAACTCAAGACACTTGAAGCCTAAATGTCCTCTTCCCGAAAAATAACAAATGTAAAAGAAATAGAAAGAAGGAGAAGAGGGATAAAGACAAAAAATAAAGCACTTAAAACCTTTACATGAAATGACATAAGTGATTTTAAAAGAAAACATTCAAAAAGAGATGCAGCTTACATATGCTTTATAGCTAAAGATGACGACAAGTTACTTTTTAATTCTAAATCTTATGATATTGATAGTGATGTTGCTTTATCATATAATGAACTAGTTAAGAGCCTTAAAATCATGAGCATGAAAAAGAAAAAGTTATCCTTCAAACTCAAAGAGGGTCAAAGGAATCTAGATGCATGTAAGAGTGAGAATGAAAAGATAAACAATAAATTGCCAAGTATATGGGCATTTAAAAGTATGTCCATTATTGATAATCATGACTAGATGAATTAAAACATGAGAATGAAGCATTACAAAAGGGGATTGATGCCCTTAAGGACTCATTGTTCAAGTTTAAAGAGGGAAGCATGAAACTCAAAAGAATGTTAAGAGCTCAAAAGAATTTAAATAATAAGCATAAAGTTGAATATAGTTATGGAAGCGTTTTCAACACTAAAACTACCTTTGTCAAAGGAAATCATTTATATAGTGAAGAACCATTTATTAGAATAAAAATGAGTGTGAAGCATCTACTTCTAAACATACATATAAAACATATACACATGACACATGACACATCTAATAAGGCTCACTTATATTTTTATTTATAGCTCACAATTTAGGCTAAGAACTCAACACTTTCAAGAAAGAATAGGAATAAATTCCATACAAAAAACAAATGTTATCATGCAATGTTATTCATACTCCATTGGGTCTCAAACTAAGTATAATATCATGACATGTACTTACACTCCTTATAAGCATTAGTACAATAAAAGAAACATGACTCATGAATACAATTACACTAGTTATTTTCATTTTTTAAAAAGAAAATTTCATTAATATACCAAAAGTAGAATTCCTCATCACTCTTATACATATAAAAGAATAAGGAATGAACACATGCATCAAAACCATAAGGTTCATCATCATATTCACCGTCATACCACCAACTTATATTACTCATATAATATGATATATTAATTTTGTAGTAAATATGGATATATTGGAAAATTTTGTTTCACAAGACAAATTTTAACGAGTAAACCCTCAAGGAAATGGGTTAAAAAGAAAGAGACTAACAACAAAGACCTAAACTCATTTAGGTACATAAAAAAATATTAATTAAAATGTTTTGTAGGTCTTTAACAGAAGGAGAAACAAATGGTACATGGATAGTGGATGCTCAAGATATAAAATTGGGGTTGCATCCTAATTTTCAACTTTTAAAGACAAAGAAGGAGGATTTGTCACATTTATAGACCATGCAGAGGGTAAGAAAATTGACATTAGCAAACTTAGTAAGGAAGATAACACAATTATTGATATTTTACTTTTAGTTGACATATTGAAGCATAAGTTATTGAGTGTGAGCTAACTATATATAATAAAGGCTACAAGGTGTTTGCAATTTTATATAAAAAACTATAAATATACAGGTTGTAACTTGTAGTATAAAAGATATCATTTCCATGAGGATTGGATTAGTCACCTAAAAAATTGAATGCACTTTGTCTAAGGTAATAAAAGATTCAATTAATTGAATTAAAATAAATTAACTGAAATTAAAATAAACTAATAAAACTAAACAATTGAATACAAAGTTATTATATCATTGTTTTATCTTCCCTTTATCTTTTTAATTCAATTATGTTTGAACTTAGATACTGATAGGCGTGATTTGCATCATGTTTTAGGTTTAATTTGTTATGCATTAAGTGTCAATTTGAGTGTTTAGTATGTGTTTAGGTTAGAATTGTGTTAGTTTGTGTGTTTAAGTGTTTTTATGGGTTAGTATAAGTCTTTGAGCTCAAATATTTTGTTTTTGAGGTATCTTTATGTGTTTGTTAGTGTTTCAGGGCCAACATCGAAGAACAGAGAAGTTTTAGAGACTTTCAGGCTGAAACCGTGGCCCACGATTGTGATACAATAGGCCACGATTGTGATAGAAACATGTGAGCTAGCCCACGATCTTATCTTAAGGGACACGATCGTGACAAAAGACTCTGCCACAACCTACGATTGTGAAAGAAAGTTTTGATGCTGGCCACGATCGTGGCATGCAAGGCCATGATTGTGGCCTGCGTCGGACAGATGGGTAAACAAGAGGAAAAGTCAAATTTTAAGGTATTTTTCATACCATTTCGACCCTGGGAAAACCCTAGGGCTGCCAAGGTATTTAAAAAACATGAAGAGCACAACGAAGGGAGCTTTTGCATCAACCACAATCTTGAAACCTTAGAGAGTTTTATCAAGATATTGAGAAACGAAGGGAGCTTTTGCATCAACCACAATCTTGAAACGAAGAAAGAAAGACACGGAGAAGAAGCCTATGCGAAGTACTTCCCAGAACAGGAGGTTTCTGGTAGTTCTTGCCTCCATCATCCATTCCGCTCATATTTTCCAATTTTGTTTTCAATTTTATCAACGTATAGGATTGGGATAGCTGTTGAGAATAGGATTGTTGAATGTTGAGATTTGTCTAAACTCACCTTCAGAATTTTTGTCTTTGATATTAATGAAATTTGATTGTCATGTTTTTATTGGATTATTCATCATTTAATTTTTGTACTTCATAATTCAGTAACAAACTGAGATGGTGAACTGAGTGAAAATCATTAAATTAGGCTAACAAGAGTTAGGTAATTTAATAGATCAATAATTGAATCAAACCGGTAAATTTGAGTAACAAGATATCTTACATAGGTTTTCGGTAGTTTATTGGACAACTTAAGATCTAATTTAGGTTTAGGATAAATTGTGAATCGATAGGTTGCAATTTCTCATAATCTGAATAGGGTTAATAATTAGGGTTAATGATTATAACTCCAAAGAGAGTAATTAACCCCAAGACTATCTAGAACCAATAATCCAACAATTTCATAATCAATTAAGGTTTCATTAAAGTCAGATAAAATTTCCTTTTCTCTTAATTGGTAGGTCTTAGGTTGATTTTTGATTAGTTTTTGCAATCGCTATCTTGTTTATACTTCCGAATTTGATTGTTGGAATTAATTGCGTGATTGAATAATTTATTGTTTTAGTATTGTTCATTGAATTATTGTGAATTAAGTTCAGCCTTAGATTTTAGGATTATATTAACCCTCCACATGGGATCGAGACCTTAAGTATTATGTGAATGACCTGTGCGCTTGCAGATTATTGAGGTTTAAAAATATTAAAACTTTGTCATATCGGAACCTGCGATCAAATATAAAATATTAAAACTGTCATATGGGAACCTGCGATCAAATATTATATGGTTTTGATTACCCTATCTTGAGATCTAATCAAGTAATCTTAATTGAAATAGATAATAATAGAATTGCAACCTCACGATTCACAAAGCTACTCCTAACTATTCAATTGGATTTTAAGTAATCTTAAGGATAATTAACTCATAATTAAGATCTCTCTCCTATTGTTTACTAATATCGTATTTGTAGGTCTATTAAGGTATCAACTCTTTTTGTACAATGTAACATATATAACTTTGATTTAATCTCTCTGTTTCTTATGAAGTATAAGCATAACAAATATCACAAAGCAATACTATATTGAATTGATCAAGAATAAAATTAAATAAAAAATTCAAGAATAATTCCTATTAAGGATTTAGAAATGAACTTCTCACTAATCAAAATTAACATCCAAGATAATGAAATATAAGAATAGAAAAGAAAGAAAATAGTTTTATGTCTTGATTTGGAATTTTGGAAAATTGAAGTTAATCTTAATGTGTCCACTTTGATCCCCTTATTTTTGATCTGCAGCCTCCTTTTCAGTGTTTTTATTTTCCTTAAATAATTCTTGAGGCTTCTAAGGTTCTTTCTATGATTTCCCCACTTGTTTTGTTTCGAAAAATAACCCAGAAATGTCAAGAATACTAAAATTTTGTGTGTTGGAAAAGTTGTGCATCGTCTTGCATCCTGTCTAAAGTCTCCTTCATGATAGTGATGGAGGCTTAATTCGATACAGCCAATCATGCACGATTGTATAGCTTCCTATTTTTATAGTCCTTCTTCATCTTTTCTTCAAATTTTCCTATTTCCATCACTAATAAGCACATCAAACAACCCTTAAAACATAAAATTAAGAACAAATCGTCGCTCTAAAACAAATAAACAATTAAAACACATAAAAACATTAATAAGAACACAATTATAAATCCTAAACACATAATTATCATCTAAAAAAACACTTAAAAACACATTTAAACATTTAGAAAACATACTACAATATACACTTATCAACATCCCCACACTTAAATCTTCGCTTGCCCCCAAGAAAAACTAAAACTACAAAACAATCATGCAATAACACAATAATGGGACAATGGGATCAACTCTCATGGAATTAAATTAACCTCAAACATCAACCACTTAAAAAAGTGCCAACATACTAACTTATTTCATTCAAGTTTAAGTGTTGTGATTTGAATAGAAATATTAATCAAAATATTGATCCCCTATTCATGCACCTATGTCACTTGTAAGCATGCACTTATTATTATTGATCAATTAAAAAAGTAAAATATCATTAAGTAACCCTTCATGAAAATTCTTGCAATTTTTAAAAGAATAGTAGGTTTAATTTTATTGCAAGCACTTTCATTTTAGATTTTCTTTAACAGTCACCTAGTTTTTTGACACAAAGGCAAACACCTTGTCATAAATGTCCTCGATTACTCCATTAGGTTATTTTCTTATTCAACTTGGTTGGAGTGTCATTTTATTCTTTTGAAACTAAGAAAAATATCTTGTCTTAAATGCCCTGATTACTTGGCTATATCATAACTCTTAACTATCTACCAGTTATATTCTTAACCCAATTTTCTTAAAAAGGGATAACATAATAAGAATTTTATTTAATAGACATTTTTTAGCCTATCTCATTTCTTTTTAGTCAATCACTCCCATGAATGGTTATTAATGATGCCTTCAAATTTAAATGAATTTAATTATAAGTGTATCCAAACAAATATCATAAGTGAAAGAATAGGAGTCATATCCTAATTAACATTCATATTCATCCTAATGATACTTAAAACAAAAAATTCAGAAGTTAATATGCTTTTACAATTTAAATGACCATGTTAAAAAATAAGCTAACTCTGTTTAATTTATGCCATTGACACGTTCACAAATTATATAACCAAATGTTCACATAATGCCAACCTATTCAAAAACTAACATATTACAAATATAAGATCACAGAAAATTGAAATCCAAATGTATATACATCCCTACACTTAAAGAACACATTGTCCTCAATATGGAAATTGAAATAATAAAAATAAAGAGAAAGAATAATAAACAAAAAAGAAAGAGAAAGAATACTTATGATGATTCAGGTGGTGATGGTGTAGGAGATGGAGCTTGTACACCTTAGAAAGTAAAAAAAATTAACAATTTATTTGTGAAATATTGTTGATGGTGCACAACCTCCTTCAGTTATGCTTCCATAATGTCCAGATGATCCTTTAGGTGCTTGTTATTCTCTTCCAATTTTTCAAGAACCTTCTTCCGAGCTTTTTCCTCGCTAGATTCATCACTTAATGATACCTATTGGTTTTGTTGTGAAGGTACAAAACTAGAGCTTACCTGTCTTGTTCTGCGTCTAACTTTTAATTTAGAGCAGATATCTCAAAGTTCTATAACATGGAACTCCAAGATCTCAGCTCGCTTAAAATGTGTGTGATTTAAATGGTTAGGAAAAACAAGGGATAGTTTATCAACATTAACTCCAGCAATTAAGCTAAAGCAATTGCAAGAAAACTCATGCCTAGATAGCTACTCTTTTTAGTAAGCAAAGTAACTATTGTTTGAAATATATGGGTGGATGTGCAAACTTGAATCTTATTATCAATGCACCACATTATAAATAAATCTTTTTTAGAGAACTTGTTACTTTGACTCTTAGCAAAAATAGTATGACATATGGATTTATGCAATAACAGGTTTTCAGTATTCTTAATAATATTATTAGGTGCATTGTATGGATCAAAAACATCCAACCCTGTTTATTGTTTCCAATTTTTTTTCATGAAAATTTTTATGTTTTTAAAAAATTTTGATTTTTGAAAACCAAATATTTCTTTCATGAGATCATAATCCAAATTATATGGTTTTCTCACCATCAAAACTAAAAATTATTAAACTTACCTGACTAATAGTATAAAATAGTGTCAAATTAAAAGGTTAATTCTCCAAACACATCATAATGTATAAATTTATCCAATTAAATTCTAGCACTCAAAGCCTTATCTTTTTCTTTCAAATTTAAATTTTCCAAAATTGAAAAATCAAAATAATCAGGTGTAGTAATTATTTTAGAACAGAGGTTTTGAAATTTTTTACCTTCTTCTCGAAAGAAGATTGGATCACATGCACCATTACCCGACACCTTCATTTTTCCTTTTTGGTTTGAGTGTTTTACAATTTGTTTGATTTTTGGAGACATTATGTAGAGAAAAACCTACAAGAATAACCAAAAAAACATTAAAAAACACAATAGAGAGCAAAAAACGTAAGAGAGAGAAAGTGAGGACAAAATCTTGCAAAACTCACCAAAAAGATGTGTTTTTAGGTGGGAATCACTAGATTTGCATGGAAATAATGTTAATCTAGAAGAAAGATGAAAGAAAGGGTGAAATTCCAAATGAAATTCAAGAGAGATTTGATAGGAAATAAAAAGCTATGGAGATGGGCAGCTACTTTAAAGAGAGAAGACGAGAGTTGGAAGAAGAGACAAAAACTATTTATAGGGGTTAGGGTTTTGGGAAGGGTAAAAAGGGGCTTACATTCAAGTGTGAGAGGAGCGTTTGTTACGATCACGACAGGATTGTGTAGTCATGCCATGCATAAAAATTGCCATGTTATGCACCATATTCCTCATGTATCTTTCGAAGTTTGTTCCATAACATGTAAAACCTTTCTTAATATAATATTAACCGATCAAAATCACTCCAAAACCAAGAAAATAATAAACTTACATGCTCAACTTTATGAAAAACCTAACATGCTAATTTACTGTCATTAGCTTGATCATTCCTCAATCAAATATATTTAACAAAAAGAAAGGAAAGGAATCACTTCCTTTTCTTATGAAAAGACTTCTCCGAGATAAGATTTACATCTATGTCCATTCACTTTGAGGATTTCCTTTTTATCATTCTCTAACTTCAAATCTATATGTTCTAATACGTGGTTACTTTCAAAATGCCACTCTAACGCAACTTAAGCTTTCCTGGAAATAGTTTCAATCATGAGTTAAATAATAACACTGCATCTCCCACCTTAAACTCCTTTTTCTTTTTTAAAAATTTTAATATATTAAGCCTTGAAAGGCAAACTAACTGTACATACAAAATAGAATGCTAAATGTCACCAAAGATTAGCGACTATTAAGGATTACAAGTAGGACTTTGGAAGAAATAGTAAAAGGAAGCTATATATTCCAAAAGGAAAGGATATATTGCTTGTCCTACAATTTATGGTTTTGAATGATGATCCGGGGCCTTATATATTGCATAAGTTATTGAATTGTTCCTTAGAAAGGCATCTATCTTGAAATATCCTATAGTTTCTTTCATCTCAAACTGCTGCAACAATTGACGAGAGTGTTAACCAAAACATTTTAAAGCAGTCTTATTATTGTGTTTTCTATTTGAGTGCCAAGATTTGACACCATCTAGTTTGTTTAGTTCTCTAGCTATCAAATATCTTCTAAGAAGTTCTTTCTAAACGCCTTTGATGTAGTTACATTTGAAGAATAAATGTTCAACATTTTCCTCAACTTCTTATAATAGCAAACACCAGCTAGTAAGAAGCATATATCTGGAAAATTTTTCAACATATTTTAGCTTACCTTTAATTGCAATCCATAATCTAAATGTACCTCGAGGGTTGATATAATTGCAACAAATAAGTTTTGGTCTAAGGTGTCATAGGAAAATTCTTAAAGAATAACTTCTTACAAGACTCATTGGTGAATATGCCATCATTGGTATGCCTTTAGATATTCTTTTCTTCATATAAATTGATATATGTTTGAACGATTTCATTTAAGAGAGGACTAGGTAGTGTTGACCTTTGGAGTGTCTCCTTATTTAAAAGAGCATTTACAACTAAATCATTCAATGGAATTGAAGTTACGATAAAAATAACTTGATTGGCATTGATAATTTCCCTACTAAAAGCCAATTATCGTATGAAAAGATGAGAGATTCACCATTCCCTGCCAGAGCAATGAAGTCATCTTGAAATCTATTTCTCAAATTTAGGATATTTTTTATGGTAGAAGAGAGAAAGTGTTTAATGTCCAGAGCCTATATGCTTATATTCTTAAGGATGTAGGTATGGATCCATTTGCACTATAATGATTATTTGTCATTCTTGAGTCCAGAGTTTCTTTGTAAGTAAAATGGTGTTCATTTTTTTATGGAGAAAATATCAAGTCCTCTATGATCCTTAAAGTGCACACCTCACTCCATCTCACTTTGCTTATATGAATTCTATCACTACCAACTAACTACAAGAAATTGTTGGGTAACTTCTCAATTAATTTGCTGATTGAATTTGGAAAAGCCATATAAGCTGCCCATTAAGATTATAAGTGGAGCTCTTCCTATTGTTGAAAGATGTTTGGTGTTCCAGGATGATATTTTGGATTGAATTATATCAAATAGATCTATGAAGTCTCTTATTCTCACCCTTTGAGTTGAAATAGAAATGCCCAGACACTTCATTGGAAATTCTTATAAATTAAAACCAGTGATAGTTAATATCAATTGCATGTGGTTTGCAACACTCCTTAATAGATAAATATAGCTTTGAGAGCAATTGACTTGCAATCTAGAAGTTTTTTGAAATATTTTTAGAGCTTTCATTAAGGAGGAGATGAAGATTGCATGTGCTTTAAAAAATAGAATTAACTCTCAAGATTAACTTATGAAGTGTCTTCATAACCGAGGCAAATATATGGGCTCATAAAGGATCTCCCTGTCAAATACCCTCGAAGCTTTTGAAGAATTTGGTGGGCTTTTCGTTCACTAGAATGATATATGAGGAATTTTTCAAACACTATTTAATCCATTAAATGAAAGAGATTGAGAATTCCATAGCATGTAGGATATTGATAATGACTATCCATTTGACATTGTCATATGCCTTCGTAAGGTTAATCTTGATGTAACAACTGGGTTACTTTTTTTGGAGTAATTGCTGATGAGATTCTAAAGAATGAGCATATTATCTCCAGTCACCCTTCCAAGTATGTAAGCCCTTTGGGTGGGGCTAATGTGCTTGTAAAGTAATCCTTTGAGCCTTTGAGCTATGATCTTTGAGATAATTTTGTAAATGAAATTACAACATAAAATAGGTCTGAACCAAAAAAATGATTTAGCTCACCTTGCTTTAGGAAAAGGGTTAGAAGGTATTATTTATCTTTTTTGGGAGTGCTCCGTTGATGAAAATTTCTATAACTGCTTTTGAGATCATATTTATAGTGAAAGATCATGTTTTCTGGAAGAAATTTACATTGAACGAGCCTTATGCGGGTAAACTACATTTACAATTTTCTTGATTTTTTAAAGAGTGATAGGCCTACGTAACGATTTTACGTTGTGAGATGTATTAGAATCCTTCATTACCTATTTGAGGAAGTGTATGGATGAATGTGCTTCTAAAGGTTTATTCATTAAGTAGTTGAATTAGTTGAAAGCTCATTATATAGCTGATTTTAAGAGTCAAGGCATATATCATTATCCTTAAGAAAGACACATTTATTTCTAGCTTTCCTTAAAACTATGGCCTTGTGAAAGATTGAGGTGTTTCTGTCTCCATTCTTCAACTAATCAACCCTGGATCTTTGTTTCATTAGAGAATAATCATAGTGGAGTGCTTATGTGTAGCTTTTTAGGGCTTCTCTCTCTTTGAGTTACAGATGTTGAGATCTAAGATTTGTGTAAACTGTGTTTCCATTTTTTTTTTGTGTTGAAAAGATAATGTTTCTTTTCAATATTGGCTTTGTATAAATAATCCGTATCATGCTTGATTATCTACATTTTCTTTACATAGACATATTTCTCCTCTGACGTTGGATCTCAGTGTTTCCAAAATTATTTCTTCAAAACCAGCTAGCTCTAAAATGTTATTATATCTGAATGGAAATTTGGAGTTTGCTACAGCAAGTTTGGTTAAAATAGAGTGTGATCAAATAAGATGTTTTTTTAGTATAAGGAAAAGCAATTAGGGAAGGCATTCATCCACAATAGATTGGTGACACTTCTATCTAGCCTTTTCCTGATTAGGAAATCACCATTTTGTTACTACTCTAAGTGCAAAAACATCCACTTGAGGGTAAATTAGTGAGTTGAGCTTCTAAAAATTTGCCAAGTTCTGTGCAAGGATTACAAATTGATCTTAGACCATCTGCTTCATCTTCTTTCAATATAGAGTTGAAATCATTTGAGACATTCAAGGTAAGTTGGTTAAAGTAGCTAGTTCCTTTATTTAGTTCCACGAGAAGTTCATCTGGTATGCATTATTATATGCATATATGAACATTAAGCAAATTTGCTAATTTAGGCACTTGATGTTAACTTACAAATGCTCCATTTTATTTGTAATTTCAAAAGAGTTAATAGATAAGATGTTACAATTATATAGTATAATGATTCTTCTATTCGGATGGCATGAGTGATAGGAGATGATTTGTTAGGTGGTAAGAAGATAGGTCAGTAGTTTGCAGCACTGCTTTCTTATTCTAGTTTCTATAATTCCAGTAATGGAACTAAAATCCTTGATCATTAGTTTCTTTCACCTTTCACAATCCACATGATGATATTAATTTCTCCCTAAGGGAGGGCCTCTTTTTCCTACTTGATCTTCTTCTAACCATTGTCTCAAAATACTAGTCTTTATGAATTTATTTTTTAGCTTGCTTTTAAGGTATTTCTTGGGTGTTCTTTTCCACATGATCTGGATTTGTTTGTGTAAGCATGTGTGAAGCTTCCCTTTTTTCTTTCTCATGTTGCACATCTTTTATTGCTCAACTCACTTATAGTTTTGCTTGATTTGTCAGTCGTGTTTGTTGGAGCTGGAATTTTTGTTGTGTATTCTTTTTCTGATGTGTTTACTGTTGCTGGAATTACTATTGTTTATGTTTTGTCTATCATTTCTGTTATAACTGGAAATTCTATTTTAGACTGTTCATATGTTTCCTTCTGTGCATTAATTTCTATTGTGCTCTGCTCGTTTATTTTCTCTTGTACATTACTCATTTCCAACAGTCCTTGGTTCACCTATTTTAAACAGCCTCCCTGACGGTCTCCATATCTACTTTTTATCAAGTTGAGGTCTCTAAGAATAAGTAACCCTTAGTTGATCCTCCACCTTTTCTAAATCCTCATTTAGCTGAATATAATGTATGGTTTTTGGTAAGTTAGATAAGGAAGTAAACAAATTTCAAATCTTAGCGTAGTTAATGTTGGACCCCATTTTCGGATCCCAACAATCAATTTGGATACCAAACAATGTTTAACTCGGGTCCTGGGACGAATTCTGAGAAGACTATTCAGAATAGTCGCGAGAGAGTAGGGGAAAGAAGAGTGAAAGGTATCACATTTATATATTTAACAAAAATCTCAGCATGGCAGCAAAGGAATCGCCACGGCAAGCTATAGGTTCGCCGCGACGAACCCATGGAGTTATCTCCATAGACCCTTCGGGAAAAGTTCACCGTGGCGTAAGTCATTCTTCGTCGCAGAGAAGATTCCTTCAAAAAGGTTTGCCGCGGCGACCCTTGGCTTCGTCGCAGCGAAACCCTTAGAAACCGCAAACTGCAAACATTTTATACAAATATTCAAATCTAACTATCCAACCTAATCACAAGCTAATATAATCATACACAAATGGAATTTTGAGTCATCATTTCCTTACTAATTCAAAGAGTTTGAGCAAATACATATCATTATACACATAAAAACTTAAAACAAAATACATAAGGATGCTCAATGTTGATATGCTTATAAAGCTAACCAAAATCACTAACTTAGTAC
>JAOQMS010007856.1:0-16942 GCA_027563885.1 Erythroxylum longipes
AAAATAGTTGACTGATAAGGATTTCATGAACAGTATCGATGATTGTAGCAAGAAATCTTCTTCAAAGAAGAATTTCCCTAAATTGAGTTAAGTTGATCAGATGATTCGATTTAAGAGTGATCAATGAAGAGACAAATTTAGATTCCAGGTCCCCATAAGAGATATCTTCAGATTTATTAGGGAGCTTGATAGGCTAGCAATAGAGGATTGAAGATAGAATGGAGCAATTTGTTATGAAGTAGCCACCACAATTGCAACCACCATAATAACCCTATCGGAGAGATGGGTGGGCTAGTTTTTGGGAACTCAGAAGACCCTTCGACGTTAGCAAGTCAAGATTCTAGTGTAGGGAGGACAATTGGAAACTTCAGCTACGCGATTAGGCGAGCTTTAGTATATAGTTGGATGGTTGGAAGAGCTGATTCTCTTAATGACGAGACGTTTAGATATTGATTTCCAGCTTACACCATTTGGCGAGGCCACTTCCTTAGCAGCTCCTCCACTAGGTCAAGATCATCATCATAAGAACCCTCCTTTGTTAGACCAGCCAAGATCACTTAAGGATGGAGATGTTTGGTCTTATATATTCTTTCTTCTTTATTCTTTGTCTATATTTCTTATTTTCTTTCCATTAGTTATTTTTCTCTCTAACATTGTAGTTAATGATGTTCTTATTTCTTAATTATTAGTGTTATTTTTATTTCTTCTTATTTTATCCCTTTTTCTTTATATTTTGCAAAGATGTAGTCTAATACTAGATGGATGACAAATCATAAAAATTGTCAAATTCATGAAAGTATCACAAAACTTCTCACTTATTATATATACTTATTATAACAGCCTTAGATCACCTGACGACAGATATTGTCCACTTTTGGGCCTTAGCCCAGCTAAGCCCTCATGGTTTTGCTCTTCCCACACTTTGGAAAAATGCATCTAGAGGGAAGGGTATCCATACCCTTATAAGGCATACTTTGTTCCCCTCTCTAACCGATATGGGAATCTCACAATCCACCCCCATTAGGACTCAGCATCCTCGATGACACACCGGTTCGGGTACTGGTTCTGATACCATTTGTAATAGCCCTAGACCACCCTCCCATAGATATTGTCCTCTTTGGGCCTTAGCCTAGCCAAACCCTCACGGTTTTGCTCTTCCCACACCTTAGGAAAACGTTCTGATTTATTCTAAGGATAAGGAGAAGCATGCTAGACATCTCCAAATTGTGCTCCAAATACTGTTAAGTCAAGAAGACTTTACTTGTTTTATTGATTTTGATGAAAGTCAAATAATAATTATAATACAAGCATGTGAACTGTTTTGATGAATTTGTTAGTCTGAATCGAGACGATACTTAAAAGCTGAATAAGATGGATCAGCCGAAGTGATCAAGTCTAAGACATCAGATGAAGCATAAATCATACGAAACTAAGCAAGACGATGTAATTGAAGAATGTGCTGAGAACGTCAATTAGTTAAAGCTGGTTACAGGACTCAACTAATAACAGACTTTATAAGACTCGACAAGCAGTTTTCTCAAGAGGACTGTTGGAGACTTAGGCTATAAATATTAGTCGTAGCCGTAAACTTCAAATTTAATTTTTGCTGTACAAAAATTACTTAGAGAAATTCTGTGCTCAAGTGCTTATGCTATGAAAATATTCTAAGAGAAAAGAAAGAAAGTAAAAGAGCAAATACATCTGTAATGTAAGTGTGAAAACTCAAACAATATCTTTTCAAGAGGAAAGAAAGCTAGAGCCTGAAGAGTATAAGGAAGTAGATAAAGAATACTTTGTGAAAGAGACCTGAAGAGGCTCTGAAAGTGTAGAAATAATACTTGTAACATTGAAGGAGATAGTGAAATCTCAAACAAACTCTGAGCACTGGACGTAGCCTAAGGTTAAGGGTGAACCAGTATAAATTGCGGTGTCATATTCTCTAACTCTTACCTTTTTAATTCTCTTGTTGTTAGAAGAATAGATACTAATTTTCGCTATTGCATTACTCATCAAATCAAGTGCATTGTTTAAACTTGTAATTGTCTGAATTTGTCGAGAAAATTAAGAAGTTTTTAAAGATTCATATATTAGATGATTTAACACAATTCAACCCCACTTCTTGTGTATTTTAAATATTATATGTGATTTCTATATTAACAAGTGATTTACTTTAGTTGGCATCAGAGAAAGGTTTCCAAGAAACACTCTTTCAATGTGAGGATAAAGATCCATGGCTGAATCACATGTTTTTATTACAGAAGGTGCCTCAATCTCAAGACCACTTGCATTCAATGGTGAAGATTATCATTATTGGAATGACAGGAAACGACTCTTCATAAAATCCACACACATTGATCTTTCGGATATGATTGAAAAAGGTCCATACATCCTAACAAACCACGAAGGAAAAAGTATCTCTCATGATCGATGGTCGGTTAATCAGAAAGCTCGTTTTCAATTAAACATAAAGGCTAAGTTCTTTTTAAGTTGTGCTCTAAGCAGTAGCGAATATGATAAGGTTCATGGATGCGAATCTGCAAAGGAAATGTGGGACACATTAGCCATTGCACATGAAGGCATAAATTAGGTGAAAGAATCTAAGATTGGTATTCTTGTTCATCAGTATGAGCTGTTAAAGATGAAAGACGATGATTCTATTGATAAGATGTTTAGACGATTTCAAACAATTATTAATAGACTTAAATCTATGGGAAGAATCTAAAACAATCAAAATCATGTTAGAAAGATTCTCAAAAGTCTTCCAAAAAGATGGGGACCCGAAGTAACAACAATACAAGAGGCTAAGGATTTATGTAAGCTGAAGCTAGACGAATTGCTTCGTTTACTAAAAATTCATGAAGTAGAGCTTGATGCAGAAGACAAACCCAGAAGGGATAAATCTATTGCATTGAAGGCTAGTTAGAAGAATCAAAAGATGCAGAAAAATAAAAGTACGTCTTCAAAAGCATTAAAGATTGAAGAAATCAAGAATGATGATACTAGTGAATTTGATCAAGATTCAAGTGAAAATGAAGATGAGCTATCTTTCATTTTAAGAAATATTGAAAGGATGTGGAAAAAGAAACTAAAGGTAAATAAAGACTTCTATTTCAAAAAGAATAGAAAAGACGATTCGAAGAATGTGAAAAGTTCTATCGTCTGCTATGAGTGTAATAAATCAGGATATTACAAGTCTAAATGTTCGTTGCTCAAAAGAAAACAAAACAAAATTTAATAAAAAAAGGATCATGATTGCAACATGGGAAGATCTGGATTCGTCTGAGCCTGAATCCGACTCAGAAACATCAGAACAAGCCAATATATGCTTGGTAGCTAAAGGGGAAAGTGATAATGAGGTAATTTCTAAATTTGATGATCTTCAAGATGCCTATTTAGAATTGTTAAAAGATTCATATGTTATTTTAAAAAAATATAGGTTATTAAAAAAGAAGTTTGTTGAAAATATAAAGAACACAAAATTCTTAGAAGAAGAAAGCATCTGTCTCAAGAAACAAGTAGACAATATGAAAAAGAAAGTAACCATAGATAGATCTGAGGAAATTAATCAATTAAAACAAAGGATTAATAGTCTTTCAATAGATTTATTGAAATTTACAAAAAGTACAAAAAGAATGAATGATATGATTGGAAGTTATAGACATCCAAATGATAAAAGGCTTCAATAATAGAAGTACTATTCATAATAGTAATGTTCTTTATAGTAAGAAGTTTGTTCATAATAGGAATTTTGTTGCTAAGAAAAAGAAACAATATTCTTATTATTCAAAGAAAAATTATAAAACTAACCCCAAAGGACCAAGAAAATATGGGTACCTCAAAAGGATATAATTTATGCTGCAGATCTCTTTACATGGAAGAAGCAACCACCACCAATGGTATTTGGACAGTGGCTACTCGTGACACATAACATGCAGAAGGTCTATGTTCCTAGACCTCCAACATAAGTAATGAGGATCATAAACTTTTGGAGACAACAAGCAGGGCAAAATAATTGGGATTGGCAAAATTGGTAAGGACTCCCTTTCGTCTATTGATAATGCTCTGCTAGTTGATGGCTTAAAACATAATCTAATCAGTATAAGTCAATTATATGATTCCAGTTTTTGAAGTATCCTTTAATCAAAATTTATGTACAGTCAAAAATAAGGATGATTCCATATTCTTTTCAGCCAAAAGATGAAATAATCTCCATAAAATCAATTTAGACGATTTGAAAATTCAAAATATTTCATGTTTTATATCAAAAGATGATGAGAAACTGATTTGGCACAAAAGCTAGGTCATGTTAGCTTTAAATATATTTCCAAATTAGTTAAACTTGATTTGGTAAGAGGCTTACCAAAGATAAGTTTTAACAAAGATTTATTTTGTGAAAGTTGTCAAAAAGGAAAACAAGTTAAAACATCTTTTTCATCTAAGAACATTGTAATTTCGTCTAGACCTCTACAGCTATACATATAGACTTGTTTGGTCCAACCAGAAAAACAAATCTTGGTGGAAAGAAGTATGGTCTCATAATTGTTGATGACTTTACTAGATTTTGTTGGATATTATTTTTATCGCATAAAGACAAATCCTTTAAATGCTTTAAAGTTTTATCCAAAAAGTTACAAAATGAGAAATGAATTTCTATTGCTAGAATTAGGAGTGATCATGGTGGAGAATTCGAAAATGAAAAATTCAAATTGTTTTGTGAAGAGAATGGAATTTTCCATAATTTCTTTGCTCCTAGAACTTCTCAACAAAACGGAGTTCTTGAGAGAAAGAACAAGACGATTCAAGAAATGGCAAGGACTATGCTATGTGAAATGAATCTTCCTAAGTACTTCTGGGCAGAAGTTGTAAATACAACTTGTTATATTCAAAATAGAGTATTTTTGTGACCTATTTTAAATAAAACTCCATATGAATTATGGAAGGGAAGAAAGCCAAATATTTCTTACTTTCATCCTTTTGGTTGCAAATGCACTATCTTGAATATAAAAGAAAATTTGGATAAATTTGATTATAAGATCAATTTAGGAATTTTTCTAGGTTATTTTATTAATTATAAAGCTTATAGAGTTTATAATCTCATTTCTAGATCTATTGAAGAATCTATGCATGTAAAATTTAATGATGATTCTCATCTAAATAAAGGAGACGATTTTGATGATGAAACTCTATCAGCTCCCTTAGTTAATAACCTAGACGATTCACCACCAGACCATCAATATGATAAAGTAATAGATAATTCTAAAATTATTAGCTTAAGAAAAGACTGGAAATATAAGTCTTCTCACCTAGAAAACCTGATTATAGGAGAAACATCAGAAGGAGTGAGAACTAGATCTAAGTTTAGAAGAGAGGCCAATGTAGCATTTCTTTCCGAATTAGAACCTAAGAAAATTGATGAAACTCTTCAAAACGAAGTTTGGATTTTAGCTATGCAAGAGGAGTTAAATCAATTTACAAGGAATAAAGTTTGTTCTCTCGTCCCTAAACCCCCTAATAAATCTATTATAGGTACTAGATAGGTTTTCAAGAATAAACTAGAAGAATCAGGGAATGTAACCCATAACAAAGCTAGATTAGTAGCTTAAGGCTATAATCAATAAGAAGGAATAGACTATAATGAAACATATGCTCCTGTAGCTAGACTAGAAGCTATTAGGATTTTGCTTGCACATGTTGTTCATCATGATATAAAACTGTTTCAAATGGATGTGAAAAGTTCATTTTTGAATGGTTTTATAGACAAAGAAGTTTATGTGAAACAACCCCTAGGTTTTGAAGACATTGATAAAACTGATTGTGTGTATAAACTTCATAAAGCTTTGTATGGATTAAAACAAGCACCTCATGCATTGTATGATCGTCTGAGTTCATTTTTGATTAATAATGGTTTTGTTAGCGATTAAGTAGATAAAACATTTTTTCGAAAGGATATTTAACATGATTTTATCATTGTACAAATATATAGACGATATCATTTTTGGTGCTACTTCTAGAAAATTATGTTCAAGTTTTGAAAATATTATGAAAAGTGAATTTGAAATGAGTATGATGGGTGAATAAAATTTCTTTCTTAGTTTACAAATTATACAAACTGATGAAAAGATTTTTTTTCTTCAACAAAAGTATATCAAAGAGATTTTAGTTAAATATAAAATGGGAATGTTAAACCTATGTCTACTCCTATGCATCCGTCAATCATCTTTACTAAGATGAAGCTAGTAAGAAGATTAATCAAACTCTCTTTAGAGGAATTATTGGTTCTTTTCTTTACCTAACTACAAGCAGACCTGATATAATGTTTAGTGTTTATTTTGTGCAAGATTTCAAGTAGATCTTAGAGAATCTCATTATATTGCTATTAAAAGAATATTGAGATACTTGACAGGTTCTACTGATCTTTGCTTAATGTTTGAGAAAGGTAAATATTTCAGGTTAATTGGTTACTATGATGCTGATTATGCTGAAGATAGGATTGATAGAAGCAGTACAAGTGGAGGTTGTCACTTACTTAGTCATAATCCAATTTCTTGGTCAAGCAAGAGGCAAAGTTCAATTGCTCTATCTACTGCAGAAGCTGAATACATGTCAGCTGCAAGTTGTTGTTCACAGATATTATGGATAAAGTATCAGTTAGAGGATTACTCTATCCAAGAAGATCAGATTCCAATCTTCTGTGACAACATAAGTGTTATCAATCTTTCAAAAAATCCAATACAACACTCAAGAGCAAAGCATATTGAAGTTAGACACCATTTTATACGAGACTATATACAGAGAGGGATCATTAATCTACAATTTGTTGAGACGAATCAACAATGGGCAGATATTTTCACCAAACTCTTAAATGAAGACAAATTTAAGGAAATTAGATGAAATCTGAATATGGTGATGTTAAATGACCATTCGTCTGAAACTCCATGACCCAGACGATTTGTTTTAAAGAAGCTAAAAAGTCACAATTTTTTAAACTAAACAGTAACGGTAACTTTTACTTGGTGGTTTCAGTCTTATAATTACCAATGGATGAGTTGCAAATGTTATGAACGGTAACTTTTCAAGAGTGTATATAAAAAGAGCAATCATTTCAAAATCTGCAACATCTTACACTTTAGAATTTTTTAGAAAAACTTCGAAACCAACTTGTTTAGAGTATTCTCAACAAAAACGATTCAACACTCTGTTCTAAACATCAAACTCTTCTCATTTCATCTCATATCCTTCTCTTGATTTTCTCTATATACTAACCTCGCTTCTTAAAGCGAAATACATTTCTTTCTTTAGTGTTTATCTTTTACATATTAGAAAATTCCGAAATCTCTTATCTATATAAGACTTGTCGATTTTACTTCCTTGAAGAATACTCAGATAAATATCAAACCTGAGATTGAAGCAGTTGGATGGAAGAACTTTCAACATCCAAGAGCCGGTGTATCTAAATGAAATATATGAGTTCTAGAAGAATGCGAAAGTAGTAGACAATACCTTGGTATCGATGGTAGATGGGTTGTCGGTGATAATCACACGAGATTTCGTGGTGGAGGCTATTGGGTGTCCAAATGAAGGAGCAGAATTATTCAATAATATAGATTGGATCGCTCAAAGTCATATAGATGAAGCCAAAATCAATTAACAACTATATGGATTTAGTAATCCAGGAGTCAAGAAGTCTTCAACCCTCATTTCGATGGCTAGGGTTCTTCACTCAATTCTTCTCTGTTGTATCCTACCGAGACCAGCATCAAAGGACGTGGTGACAATGATTGATGAAAATTGTTTGTTTCATCTCCTTACTCACCAAACTGTTAATCTTCCGTTTTTTATTCTCAAGTACATGATAAAGGTTATGGAGGAATATGATCTGAAGAGTGGTTCTTTACCTTATGATATGCTATTAACAAGATTTTTTAAAGCTTCTGGAATCCTATTTGATGGAGGAAACTGAGTAAAGCTGAATGTTAAAAGTGTTATAAATGCCTCTAATATTCACAAAATGGGGATCAAGACTGGAGCTGAAGCGGATAAAGATTTCACACCGAAAGCACAGTCTAAGAGGGAGCTTTCAATAAGATGAAGCAAAGGAAATTTTCTATTTGAAAAACAACCAACACCTCGATTGTCAGAAAGTATATCAGTAGCAAAAGTAAAAGTTGAACAATTGTCTAATAAGCCGATACAAACCAAGATGATTCCACGAAAGAAGGAAAGCAAGGTTTAACAACTAACTCACCAAGTGTCTTTAAATAGGACGGCTAAGGGGCTCCAATCAGAAAGGCTCAAGAAGTCAAGAAGGTCACCAAGATTAATGAACTTATGACAACAAGAACAGAAGAATCAAAGAGTTTTGATTCTTGGTGCAGACTCTAAGAGTGAAAAGGAGCAGGAGAAACAATAACAAGTAGTCAAACCAACCATCTCTATCCCTCATATTCAATAAGAACAACCACCTAGAGAGAAAGAGATAAAAAGGAAGTTAGTGTTTGAAAAGGAGAAGCCTCAACAATAACTACCTTTCAAACTAATAGAAGAACAAAAGAAGACGAAGCCTATTCAGAAGAAGAAGGTTTCATCGACTGATGTTCCACAAAAGACACAGACTGTTGAAAACAAGATGAAGATACCGTCTGAACAGCAGTTAGTAACGTTCGACCCTCCTCAACCGATGAAGAAAGGAGATTTGAAGATGAAGGTCATATAAGAATCAACACTTGGCCGTAATATAGGTTCAATTATCATCAAAGAACCTACTACATGAAAATTTAAGGTTCAAGTTAAACCTATAACAGTAAATGATCAGTCGATACATCTTCTAAATTATGAAGAACGAAGATTATATAGTATTCTGTGAGACGAAAAGGCAAAACCATATCTATTGAAGATTACGAAAAATCTGTATATAATCTATCCAGTGACAAGTAAAACAACAATCAAGATTGTATTAGATGTACAACCTATATTTCCAGCACTGGTAGACAGCAAAGAAAAAGGGAAGAAGAAGAAGTTTCCTGAAGGACAAAAAGATGATCTCACAAAAGAAGAAATTCAAGCGGCAGTAAAGAGTATAGACGATGCATGTCACACAGCTCAACCTACAAGCATCCATGTATCACATCATATATCAAGGGCATCAGGAAGTAATTTTGGAGCATCTACTGAAGACTAAAGCTTCAAGGTAGTTGGCTCAATATTAGAAGGAAGGGATGAAAGTATAACAATTGAAGGTATCGTTTTTAACCTAGAAACCTTTTTGCATTTTCTTATTCATTTGAAACGCTTAGGTTTCATTCTTTTAGTTAAAGCTATTTTACACCTTCTAGGGCAATCGATTTACAAATTTACCCAGACCTGATGATCTTGATATCCTTGTTGAAAAACAACCTTTCAAACTATCTATTAGAATCATAGAATTAGACGATTCACCTAGAAAACCATCTATTTTTTAGTATGTTCATCCACTTAGTGAAATACTACAAGATCCTACCATTAATTGGGAACTCTTGAAGAATTTCATCGATGGACTGAAGCTAGTCACAAGTAGACAGAAGTTCAAGAAGCATTATATAAAAGCATTAAGAAAATCAATACTGAGGTTGATATACTGGGTGATGTAGTGGGTGATCTTCATAAGGAATTAGCACTTCTACGTGTTTCTATAAAAGAACACCTCAAGACGATCTGCACTAATATTCAACAAATGTTTTCTGAAATTTTAAAGCGTTTGAGATAATTTTTTTTATTGATAACAAATAGGGGGAGAGAAGATGAGATAGGAAGATATAGATATAGATATATAAATAGAACAATAGAAAGGAGTTTTGAATATCATCTTTGTATATTACATCTTTGTATATTTGTCTGAATATTATTCGTCTGAATTTTTTTATCTTCTAATATTATGATTATTTGTTATCATAAAAAAGGGGGAGATTCTTAAGTCAATAAGACTTTACTTCTTCTATTGATTTTGATGAAGGTCAAATAATAATAATAATAAAAGCGTGTGAATTGTTTTGATGAATTTGTTTAGTGCGCAGATAAATATAAGTAGCACAAATCCTGAAATCGAGACGATAGTTAAAAGCTGAATAAGACGGATCAGAAGAAGGGACCAAGTTTAAGACATCAGACGAAGCATAAAGCATACAAAACTAAGCAAGACAATGTAATTGAAGGATGTGCTAAGAATGTCAGTTAGTAGGAGTTGGTTATAGGACTCAACTAATAACAAACTTTATAAGAATCAACAAGTAGTTTTCTCAAGAGGGTCGTTGGAAACTTAGGCTATAAATATTAGTAGTAGTCGTAAACTTCAAATTTAATTTTGATGTAAAAAAATACTTAAAGAAATTTTGTGCTCAAGTGCTTATGCTGTGAAAAATATTCTGAGAGAAAAGAAAGAAAGAAAGAGAGCAAATACATTTGTAATGTGACTGTGAAAACTCAAACAATATCTTTTCGAGAGGAAAGAAAGCTATAGCCTGAAGAGGCTAAGGAAGCAAATAAAGAATACTTTGTGAAAGAGACCTAAAGAGACTCTGAAAGTGTAGAAATAATACTTGTAACATTGAAGGAGATAGTGAAATCTCATACAAACTCAGAGGATTGGACGTAGCCTAAGATTAAGGGTGAACCAGTATAAATTGCAGTGCCATATTCTCTAACTCTTACCTTTTTAATTCTCTTGTTGTTAGAAGAATAGATACTAATTTTCACTATTGCATTACTCATCAAATCAAGTGCATTGTTTAAACTTGTAATCGTCTAAATTTGTCAAGAAAATCAAGAAGTTTTTAAAGATTCATATCTTAGACGATTTATCACAATTCAAACCCCCTTCTTGTGTATTTTACATATTATATGTGATTACTTTATTAACAAGTGATTTACTTCAAATAATTCGTGAAAGATAGTTGTACGCGAAGTTTTCAAAGTGTGAATTTTGGTTAAAGGAGATAGGATTTCTCAGGCATATGATATCAAGAGAAGGTATTTATGTGGACTCAAAAAAGGTGGAAGCTATACTTGAGTGAGAACAACCAAAAAATGTGACAGAAGTTTGCAGCTTTCTGAGGTTAGCTAGTTATTATCGAAGATTTGTTAAGGGCTTCATAATACTTGTAGCCCTTTTATCGAGGTTTACTCGAAAGAGGGTAAATTTTCATTGGGATGACAAATGCAAGGCAAGTTTTCAGGAACTGAAAAAGTGATTGACTTCTGTGCCAGTGCTTACTTTACCTACCCAAGGAGTTGGGTATAAGGTATACATTGATGCTAGTCATCAGGGACTCAGTTGTGTACTTATGCAGGCCGGGCGAGTGATCTCATATGCTTCTAGACAGCTGAAGAAGCACGAACTAAATTATCCTCCTCATGATTTGGAGCTCACGTCAGTGGTGTTTGCATTCAAGATTTAGAGACACTCTCTTTATAGGGAGACTTGTCGTATATATACTAATCACAAGAGCATGAAGTACTTATTGACACAGAAGGAGCTAAACCTCATAAAAAGGAGATGGATGGAATTAATTAAGGATTATGACTTAGTGATTGACTATCACCCGGGAAAAACAAATGTGGTAGCCAATGCACTGAGTCGTAAGTCTTGTTCGATAGTGTCTGTGAGGAAAAATCCTTATATGACTCATCTGATCAGTATACGAAGCCTTGGGGTTGGACTCTAAGTTGCTGAGGATGACGGAACATTACTAACACGGTTTGAAGTTCTACCAACACTATTTGATGAGATTAGGAGATCACAGGTCGATGACCCTGAGTTAAAGGTCATTCGAGAGAGATTACTATCTAAAGAGGATAAGGGGTTCCGACTAAGAGAAGATGGGTTGTTAGTCTTCAGAAATAGAGTTTGTGTACCTAATAACCAAGATCTCAGGCGAGCCATTTTGTAAGAAGCTCACAGTTATGCATATGCTATGCATCTTGGTAGCACCAAGATGTAGCGAATTCTTAGAGAGAACTATTGCTGGCGAGGGATGAAGAGAGAGATAGTGGAATTTGTGGCCAGATGCCTTCCCTGTTAATAGATAAAGGTAGAGCAACATAAACCAGTGGGAGCATCTGATAATGGATTTTGTAGTTGGACTATCTCATACATCAAAGGGTCACGATGCTATTTAGGTTATAGTGGGTAGATTGATGAAGTCTGCTCATTTTCTACCTATCCATACAACCTACTCGTTAGAGATGTTGGTAAAGTTGTATATTGATGAGATTGTGAAGCTGCACGGGGTGCTAATTTCTATAATATCAGATAGAGATCCGAGATTCACCTCTCAATTTTGGCCAAAGTTCCAAGAATCTTTGGGGACTAGACTGAACTTTAGTACTGCTTTTCACCCCTAAAAATATGAGATCTCATATCAGTTGGAGAGGAGAATGAAGTAATCCTTATAAGGGTATGAATATCTCTCCCTTATAGATGCGTTTTCCCAAGGTGTAGGGAGAGGAGCACAAAGTACGCCTTATAAGGGGGGTGGAATGTGAGATCCAATATCAGTTGGAGAGGAGCATGAAGTATGCCTTATAAGGGTATGAATACCTCTCCCTCATAGACATGTTTTCCCAACGTGTAGGAAGAGCGAAATCCTAAGGGCTTGGATGGCCAAGGCACAAAAATGGACAATATCTGTAGGCGGGTGGGCCAGGGCTGTTACAACGTGAGATCCCATATCGGTTAGAGAGGGGAACGAAGTACGCCTTATAAGGTTATGGACACCGCTCCCTCATAAATGTGTTTTCCTAAGGTGTAGGAAGAGCAAAACCGTAAGGGCTTGGTTGGGCCAAGGCCCAAAGCAGACAATATCTATGGTATTGTAGTCTAGGGTTGTCATAATGGTATCAGAGCCAGTACCCGAACAAGTATGTCAGTGAGGACACTGAGCCCTAAAAGGGATGGATTGTGAGATTCCTATATCAGTTGGAGCGGGGAACGAAGTACGCCTTATAAGGGTATAGATACCACTCCCTCATAGACGCGTCTTCCCAAGGTGTAGGAAGAGCAAAACTATAAGGGCTTATTGGGTCAAGGCCCAAAAGCGGACAATATCTATAGGTGGGTGGTCTAGGCTATTACAAATGGTACCAGAGCCAGTACCTGAGCTGGTGTGTCAGTGAGGACATTGAGTCGTAAAGGGGGTGGAATGTGAGATCCCATATCAGTGGGAGAGGGGAACGAAGTACCCCTTATAAGGGTCTAGATACCTCTCCCTCATAGACGTGTTTTCCCAAGGTGTGGCAAGAGCAAAACCCTAAGGGCTTGGCAAGGCCAAGGCCTAAAAACGGACAATATCTATGGGCAAATGG
Source organism: Erythroxylum longipes (assembly GCA_027563885.1). Taxonomy (NCBI): domain Eukaryota; kingdom Viridiplantae; phylum Streptophyta; class Magnoliopsida; order Malpighiales; family Erythroxylaceae; genus Erythroxylum; species Erythroxylum longipes. The sequence goes on from JAOQMS010007856.1 coordinate 13,336, forward strand.
TCTAGGGATGTTACAAATATTATAAAAGCTAGTACCCGAACTAGTGTGTCAGCGAAGACCTTGAGCCCTAAAGGGGGTGGAATGTGAGATCCCATATCAGTTGGAGAGGAGTACGAAGTACGCCTTATAAGGGTATGAATACCTCTTCCTCATAGATGAGTTTTCCCAATGTGTGCGAAGAGCAAAACCGTGAGGGCTTGGCTGGGCCAAGGCCAAAAAGCGGACAATATCTGTGGGTGGGTGGTCTAGGGCTGTTATAACCTGTGATCCCATATCGATTAGAGTGAGGAACGAAGTACTCCTTATAAGGGTATGGATACCTCTCCCTTATAAATGCGCTTTCCCAAGGTATGGGAAGAACAAAACTGTGAGGGTTTGGCTGGGCCAAAGCCCAATGCGGACAATTTCTGTAGGAGGGAGGTCTAGGGCTGTTATAGTGGTATCAGAACCAATCCCCGAGCGGGTACGTCAGCGACGACAATGAGCCTTAAAGGGGGTGGAATGTAAGATCCTATATCGGTTGGAGAGGGAAACAAAGCATGCCTTATAAGGGTATGGATTCTTCTCCCTTATAGACACGATTTCCTAAGGTGTGGAAAGAGCAAAACTTTGAGGGCTTAGCTAGGCCAAGGCCCAATGCAGACAATATCTGTGGGCGGGTGGTATAGGGCTATTACAAATATGAGATCCCATATCGGTTGGAGAGGGGAACGAAGCACGCCTTATAAGGTTATGGATACCTCCCAATCATAGATGTGTTTTCCTAAGGTGTGGGAACAGTAAAACCGTGAGGGCTTAGCTGGGTCAAGGTCCAAAGTAGATAATATCTCTAGTAGGGTGGTCTAGGGATATTACAATGGTATCAGAGCCAGTACCCAAACTGGTGTGTCAGCGAGGATGCCGAGCCCTAAAGAGGGTGGATTGTGAGATTCCTATATCGGTTAGAGAAGGGAACAAAGTACACCTTATAAAGGTATGAATACCTCTCCCTCATAGACTCATTTTCCCAAGGTGTGCGAAGAGCAAAACCGTGAGGGCTTAGCTGGGCCAAGGTCCAAAAGCGGAAAATATCTGTGGGCAGGTGGTCTAGGGCTATTACAACGTGAGATCCCATATCGGTTGGAGAGGGGAACGAAGTATGACTTATAAGGGTATGAATACCTCTCCCTCATAGACGTGTTTTCCCGACTTGTGGGAAGAGTAAAACCGTGAGGGCTTGGTTGGGCCAAGGCCCAAAAGCGGACAATATATGTGGGCGGGTGGTCTTGGGTTGTTACAAATGGTATTAGAGCTAGTACCTGCGCCGGTGTGTCAACAAGGACTTGGGACCTAACGGGGGGTGGAATGTGAGATCCCATATCGGTTGGAGAGGGGAATGAAGCACGCCTTATAAGGGTATGGATTCCTCTCCCTCATAGATGCATTTTCCCAAGGTGTGGGAGGGACAAAATCGTGAGGGCTTGGCTGGGCCAAGGCCCAAAGCGGACAATATCTGTGGACGGGTGGTATAGGGCTGTTACAAACATGAGATCCCGTATCAGTTAGAGAGGTGAACGAAGTACACCTTGTAGGGGTATGGATAACTCTCCCTCATAGATGCATTTTCCCAAGGTTTGGTAAGAGCAAAACCGTGAGGGCTTGGCTGGGCCAAGGCCCAAAGTAGACAAATTTGTGGTAGGGTAGTCTAGGGCTGTTACAATGGTATCAGAGCCAGTACCCAAACCGGTCTGTCTGCGAGGATGATGAGCCCTAAAATGGGCTAATTATGAGATTCCTATATCGGTTAGAGAGGGGAACAAAGTACACCTTATAAGGGTATGGATATCCCTCTCTCATAGATGTTTTTTCCTAAGGTATAGGAAGAGCAAAACTGTGAGGTATTAGCTGGGACAAGGCCCAAAAGAGAACAATATCCGTGGGCAGGTGGTCTAGGGCTGTTACAAATGATATCAGAGCCATTACTTGGGCCAATGTGTCAGCGAGGACATTGAGCCCTAAAGGGGGGTGTAATCTTAGATCCCATATCGGTTGGACAGGGGAACAAAGTATGCCTTATAAGGTATTGATTCCTCTCCCTCATAGACGCATTTTCCTAAGGTGTAGGAAGAGCAAAACCATGAGGGCTTGGCTAGGCCAAGGCCCAAAGCAGACAATATCTGTGGGCGGATCCCATATCTGCTGGAGAGGGGAACGAAGTACCCCTTCTAATGGTATGGATACCTCTCCCTCATAGATGCGCTTTCCCAAAGTGTAGGAAGAGCAAAACTGTGAGGGCTTGGCTGGACCGAGGCCCAAAGTAGACAATATCTGTGGTAGGGTGGTCTAGGGTTTTTACAATGGTATCAGAGCCAGTAGCTAAACCGGTTTGTCAGGGACGATGTTTAGCCCTAAAAGGGGTGGATTGTGAGATTCCTATATTGGTTGGAAAGGGGAACGAAGTACACCTTATAAGGATATAGATACCTCTCCCTCATGGACACTTTTTCCTAAGGTGTGGGAAGAACAAAACCGTCAGGGCTTGGTTGGGCCAAGGCCCAAAAGCCGACAATATCTGTGGGTAGGTGGTCTAGGGCTGTTACAAATGGTATTAGAGCCAGTACTCGAGCTGATGTGTTAGCGAGTTTGGTGAGCCCTAAAGGGGGGTTGGAACGTAAGATCCCATATCGGCTGGAGATGGAAACGAAGTACGCCTTATAAGGTTATGGATACCTCTCCCTCATAGACGTGTTTTCCCAAGGTGTGGGAAGAGGAAAACTGTGAGGGCTTGGCTGGGCCAAGGCCTAAAGCGGACTATATCTGTGAGAGGGTGGTCTAGGGCTGTTATACTTATATTGTGTACATTGAGGATAATTTACAACTTTAACTGTGGGGAAGGGATTCATGATTTTTAGTGACTTCTTTAAGCTTGTTATAATCTTGATTATTAAAATTTATTATCTGATATTCTTAATAGGTTAAAATTTGTCCATCAATATTATATTTCATTATTGAATATTGATTTGAATTAATATGCAAAAAGCTGATAGTTAGAATAAAATTGTTAAAATAAAATTGCTTTTCTATGTTGAATGAAAATAACATATTATTTACAACATAATATCCATTATTTTTCGTAAGCATTTAAAACCAAGGGGAAAATTCAAAATTTTTAAGCTCTTTTATTTCTTTCATATGTGTTATCATGCATTGTGGAATAATTCTAGAACTTGCTTTTATGATGAATACTTAGACTATATTTGTTAAATTATAAGCATTAAATCGATAAAGACACTTATATTCAACAATTTATTTTAGCCTTTTTTTGTAATTACCTTGCCTTAAAATTATCCTTTGGGAATAACCAAGTTAAGCCTTAGCCTTTTTTACTGACTATACCCAATTTTTAACCTTTATCCTATTTTAGGTAAATCCTTTTTGCTATTTTGAACATTGAAGGTTATTTTAATTACTTGCTTGTTTGGGACTTGAAATTCTTGAAAGGTCCACTATTTTATTAATTGTGGTATTTATGTTAGATCGGAAAAAGAAAACATGCTATATTTGGAGAAACGGTAGATTTCAAAACTTTTAAGAAATCATTTTTTCAGCGGAAGCAACAAATCCAAAT
>JAOQMS010007867.1:0-16941 GCA_027563885.1 Erythroxylum longipes
CGCTCCCTTATCTTAGGATATGCATCGGAATGACCTACAGGCGTCCCGGTGCGTTCCCTAGGGTAATGGGGTGTTACAATCTACATTGTGTTTGTCGTTCTTTCTCTCTTAGGGATTTATTATGTTATCCTATGTTTATTGTTTAGGTGTTGTGTAAGAATGATTGAATGCTCTATTTGATTGTTTTTATGTAAATCCATTGCTAGAATCTTGAATGCAATACGTAATCATTGTGTTTGGATTCATTTATGGTAAATAATGGTGTTAAATTATCAGGGATAACGTAACATAGGTTAAATGACCCGAGCTTGAGTGGTTATTGCCTAGATTAATTTGCTTTTCTTATTTGTACTTCTATTGTTTGATTAAATCTATAAAGCTTATTCTAGGTTATTCAATAGTTAGGTTTGGTTAAAGAGCTTGTTTTAATTAAACACGATCTAAAGAAATATAGAGATTAACAGAGTTTATTGTTAACCTACGATTAATAGTTGTTATAAGAGGTATAAGAATAGCAAAATGATGAAATATGCTTGTTCATGTGTAGGCCGAGATTGAACCGAAGACCAGATCCCTAACGTATTCATCATTTTTATCACTTTTTGATTGTTTGTTTTAATTTTCTTTTGTTAGTTAAATTTCATTTCATTTTATTATTCAAAAACCAACAAAACCCCTTAAGTATCCTAAACACCAATTTGTTTCATTACAAAAGCTTTATACACAATCTCTGTGGGATCGACCTAAACTCATCACTAGCTATAGTTTTAAGTCTAGTTATTTTGTATAGTGTTACGACGCGCTACCAAATTTTGGTGTCATTGCTAGGGAGTGTGTTGTACTAGTTTTTGTCTTGATTTTAATTGGTGTTTTGTTATATTTGTTTCTAATTAGTTTTTACATTTATTTCTCTATCTTTTCATGTTTGTATATGTTTGTATATAAAAAGGACATATAGAAAGAAGTATGTCGCTATTGGATATTATTAATGTTATTAATGGAAAATTTTCCTATAACTCATATTCTCAATCATATAACCAAGTTTGAAGTAATCATACGAACTTTAGTTACGGATGGTATGGCTAACAAAACTACTTCCTAGATGAGTTGCAGGATGCATAACAATTCCCATATAGACCAGAAGCCTCTTATTCCAACTCAAGTACATCTTTAAAAGATTTAGTTATGTCTTTTGCTACTAATACTTTGTAATTTTAGCAGGATACAAGTTCTAGAATCCAGAACTTGGTGTACCAGATGGCCCAGCTAACGGTAGCTATAAACTGCCTAGCATCACAAAGCAGAGAGACACAATCATCTTAACCCTAGCTATACCTAAGGAACATTAGTGTGGAAACCTCACAAAGTGGAAGGGAGCTTGAGCATCCTAAAAAGACTACTTAAGGGATTGATAATGTAAAAGAGGTGAAGAAGGAACATAAAGGAAATATGGATATATCATTTAGCTCCAATGTGAGTATTAAGTCCCTAATTGTTGTTAATAAATTAAATAATTGACTTTAGGTCAAGTGGGAGATTAGTTAGAGTAGTGCCCTAAAGGCAATCGCCTTTAGTGCGTTTTGTACAAAGTTATATACATACTTTATTTTCAATAATAAAGGAAAGCATATTTCATTAATTTTGTGTTCATTCTTTATGAATTGATATTGATTTATAAGCAAATTAATGAACTCCATGATATATGACATAGCATGAAGGAAATTATGATGTGATCATACTAATGAGATTCCTATCATGTGCAATTATGTCAATATCTAAATTATCCCTTATTATAGGATTAATGAGACTAGACATCGTTATTTTGGATAGACTAGCACATGTCAAACTCTTTGACATCGTTAATTCGGATAGACTAGCTCATGTCAAACTCTTTGATTTGATTAAGCAGTGGATCTCAGAAACTATAAACATGAGATGTTTAGAGTTGAGATGTGGATACTTACTAAAGGTAGTAAGTATATTGGATGACTTACCATGAGATCATCACATGGATGTCCTATTCTAATGTCAGTGATAATCTCATCATAGCAATGGTGCAAGTATCTTTAGGCTTGAGGTACTCAAGGATATCTTGGATACTGATTTTATGCTTTGACTCCATTCCTTGTCGCCTTGCATAGGTCGCTCATAGGGTGGTGATTGGGTACAGTTTGAGGTATTCGAAGGTAATTGAGTAGCTAATAGAGGATTCACCACTTATGTGATAGCAGAAGATGATACCCACGGCCTCTTGTTGGGGTCAATACTTAGAAACCTCTGACTGGAGTATATGTGTCATGAAGAATGTCTTCATTGAAATATAGAGTAATGAGTCCAAGGATGAGAACTGATATCACTTAGGCTAGATTTGACATAGTCAGTGTAGTGAGGGATGACACTTTGCCCGTACTCATAACCAAGTGGGGTATAGCATGGTGAATGGACGAATTGCACAGCAATTGTCTATAGGAGGGTTCATGAGATAGTTCGTGACGAGCACAGTTAGTTGGTTAAACCACTTACTTTTTGGTCAATTGGGGATCATGATGTGTTGCTAGATGCCGCTCATGAATTGCTTGAATTAAGTGTTAATCCAAGTTGCCAACGTAAACAGGAACCTAATGGGTCACATGCATAAGAGTGACTTGGAGGATTTGTAAAATAGTTTTGGATAAGATCGAGATATGTCTCGATGAGATCGCGACGTCGATATTGCTGAAACAGATCTCCAGTGTTTTTTCCATACCTGGGACCCAATAGAACCGACCCTAGTATGACTGGGCCACCTCAGCAATTATATATATATACGAGAATTGTAACGTGGAAGATAAGAGAGATTTAGCATTTATGGTCTTTAAAGGTGAAAAGACAAAAAATGCTAAAAGACAAAAAATCAAAAGCAAAAAGGAAGAAGATCGTGAGAATTGTCGAGGAAGCTACTTAACTCTCTCGTCTTTCTGATCTTCTTCCTATCCATTTTTTCAAGTTTTTTCTCTTTATAGAACAAAGAAAAGAGCTAGCACTCTTGTCTCTGTTCTAACCATTTCTGGATCAAAGAGTTTGATTCGGTTAGTTTCTCTGATCTCTGCATGGATACTGTTAGAGGCGGTCTATTTTGGTCATTATGCTTTGTGACAACCTAACGAGTAGAAGATCGAATAACAAAGGAGACTACTCATAAGGTACATGGTTATTATATGAATGATTGATTTGTGTAAATGTCATGAATTCTTATTTATATATGTGTTATGAACATGTATGTGAATTGGAAATTTTCAGCAAGGTTTAATGGTATTTCCTTGTATATGCATATAGATCCTAGAATTCGGGAAAGTCCCGAAACAAATTTTTTTATTTTTCCGCACCGTGATTTTCCTACACCTTGCTTTCTCAAATCAACGTCTGCTACCCCATTTTTCCTCTTTTCACTCACCCCTTTCATCTCCTCCCACAACACCTTCCCTCTTGGTAGCTCTTTGTTTCTTTCAACCCTGGTTTGCCTCCAGGGGTATAGTCACCTTTCCTCTTCTTTCTAAACTTCCCATCTGCTTCTCTTTCTATTTTTTAACCAAACTTTTCTGCATCACTTGCGACATCTCTTGCCTTTTTTTGCTACCTTCATCCTCAAAATGCCAGACACTACCTCCTAAAACATCATTGATTTTCTAGCATTGCTATCCCACCCTTCTACCCTATCTCTAGTCTCCTCCTCCATAACATCCACAGCTGCTTCCATTACCTAGAAACTTGGAGGAACGTAGTTGGTGACCCCTTTACCTCTAAGTTAATTTTCAAACCACCAATGGACATCGACAAGAAGTCTATTATGTGCCCTACTCTTAAATCTCTGCAAGAAGGTGCTAAAAGTTAGAAATCCACAATTGTGGGTTTCTTTCTTGACCAAAGTCAAGCTTTCCCACTAATCTCTCGTTGGGTTAATAAATACTGAAAAAACAGGGGGCTTATCGATGTCTTAATATCTGAGGATGGCCTAGTGCTTTTCACTTTCTCCTCTTCAACTGAAACTCATAAAGTTCTCGAGGAAGGTCCATAACATCTACTAAACCAACCGCTTTTCTTATAAATATGGAAGCGTAGCTTAAAACTTGAAACCATTAAAGTCCAAAGCCTCCCTATTTGGATAAACTTTAATAATGTTCCCCTTAAGTACTGGACTACTCAAGGTCTCAGTGAACTAGCCTGTTATATTAGGAAGCCCTAATATATGGATGAGAATACCATTACAAAAAAGAGAATAGGCTATGCTCGCATTTGCGTTGGCAAGTCTTCAAAGATCTCCCAAATGAAATCCCAAGCATGCTTCTAGGAGATGATAATCAATTGTGGGAAGACATCATAGCCATTTCTTATCATTGGAGCCCCCGCAAGGCAACTGGGAAATTATTTAAAACTGGTACTTATCAAGAGCTAATAGGTCTTGAAGAAGAAAACCAACAGGTGGCTTCTAATATTTTTAGTCATCTAGCAGCAAATGTTCTTGAATTCAAGGAAAGAGCTTCAGATATTAATCACTCTTCAGATACTATTATCACAAAGCCTTCTAAGCAGTCTGAGGAAGCTGGATTTCCTGCAGACCATTCCTTATACAACAATGAACATGTTTCAAATTGAGTTATTCCTGTTGAAGCTGTAGAGGAGCAAAAGATAGTAACCATACTAGATTTTGTTCAATAACCTCCCGTTCTAGATCTTAACCAAGCCAAGACTTCCACTTCAAACCTTGTGTCACCTAGGGATACTCCTCCTCGAGCTATAAAAACAAACAATAACGCAGCGTCACCTACTCCTCCTATTATTGCCACACTGATAGATGAACAGTTGAGCTCTGTACAGGATGTAAGTGAAGAGGACTCAACTGTCACTTTCCAGTCTGTGGTAAAAAGGAAATCTAAAAGGCCCAAGGGGAAAGGTCCTACTAGTATCTCTATATAATTAGTCAATATTAGCTTGGAATGTTAGAGGAATAAACTACCCTTCTAAGCTTCTTGCCTTAAAGGATTTTGTTTGGAGAGAAAAACCTCTCGTTGTAGGTTGCTTGAAACTAAAATCAGGTTTAAGAACCTTGCTATGTTACAAATTTTGGGCTCCCAATGGAAGCTCCTTCCCAATCATAGCCAATATGGTTATGGATGTATCATTTTCTATTATAATTCTGTTGCAATAAAGATGGATCTGTTAGAAGCAACAAAACAGGCCATACACTTTCACTTATTATTCATGCAAGGGAATATCGAGATGAACGTCTCTTTTATTTATGCCAGTAACTTTGAATTCCAGCAGAGAGACCTCTAGAATAATTTCCAACATCTTAGTGGTTTTAGCAGCAAACTATGGTTGATCTATGGTGATTTCAACTCCATACTTTATGCCTCTAAAGCTCAGGGCCATATCAACCTCAGTAATTTCTCTACTGAATTTCATGACTGTGTGGCTTATCTTGGTGTAACATATCTTAAAATTTTCCAACATTCCTTCACTTGGTCAAATAAACAAAACTCATTTTAGTTCATTAGAAAAAAACTTGATCGTGCCCTCATTAATGACCAATGGCTTCATGCTTTTCCCAACAATTTTTCCAAATTCATGGACCCCTCTATGTTTTGATCACACTCCCATTTTAGTCTCAAATTTGCTTCAGTACTTTGTAAAACGTCATTTATTTTGCTTTAACAATTTTATTGTTAGAGATCCAGTTTTTGCAATGGCTTGTAGGAAAGGAGTGACCTTTGGGTTGTTGGCACCAAATAGTTTTGTTGTACTCAAAAATTACAATTCACAAAAAATGAACTCAAGCTGCTGAATTCTTCCAAGGGACCTACTGCCAATGCCATCCTCTGCACCAGAGTCTAATTACTCTAGCTACAGTTTATACTCTGGTTATGAACTGATGATCAATTATTGATTGATAAAGAGAAGATTGCTCTCTTAAATTTCTTGCATGTAGTGAGCAATCACTCCTCACTTCTTCAACAGAGAGCCCGTATCCACTGGTTACAAGATGGGGACAACTGCTCCAAGTTCTTTTTCAATTCAATCTTAGCTAGAAAAAATCACAACAAGATCTTCTCTATTACCTCTCAAGATGGTGTATTACTCCATCATTCCCTGAATATTCGAAAGGAAGCAGTCAGATTTTTCTTCGCTCTTTTTGGCACTAGGAGTTCATCAACCATTTCACTCTCTGTTATGCGTCAGTTTAATCTACAACAAATATCTCCTATTGATTTTGATCTTCTAACGAAACCAATGGACGATGCTGAGATTGAGATGGTTATTTTTGGTATGAATGGCAAGAAAGCCCCCAAAAACCAGATGGCTTTAATGGGTACTTTTTTCCAGCAATCTTAGAATATTGTTGGTAGCTTTGTCAAAAATGCTATCCATGAACTCTTCTCCAATGGTATCCTTCTCGAGGAGATTAATAAAACTTTCTTGTGCTTAGTCCCTACAGGCTCTAATCCTTCCACATTTTGGTACTTTCGCCCTATTTCTTATACTATCTTTCTCTACAAAATGATCTCTAAAATTCTGGCCACAAGGTTGAAGAAGGTGATTACTCCTCTGATAAATGAAATCCAAGGTGCTTTCTTACGTGATAGACATATTGGTGATGATGTTCTCCTTGTACAAGAATTGTTGATGGGATATTTTGCAACCAACAACCCTCCCAATTGCACATTGAAAATTGATTTCCATAAAGCCTTCGATAGCATTAGCTAACAGTTCTTGAGGACAATGCTTTTTACTTATGGCTTTTCCACTCATTTTATCAACTGGATTATGGAATGTCTCATAATTGCTCTTTTTCGGTTCTAATAAATGGCACTCCTTCCTCCTTCTTTAAAGCAGCACATGGATTGAGACAGGGGGATCCCTTATCCCCTACCTCTTTATCCTTTGTATGGAAGTTCTTAATGCTTTAATCAAGCAAGAGGCCTCATGCTCTCGGTAACCCAGATTCAAACATCATACAAAATGAAAAAAAATTAGCCTAACTAATTTCTGTTTTGCAGATGATCTTCCTCTCTTTTGCAAGGAAAATTTGGATTATATCCACTCCTTTAGCTCTTGACACATTCAAGGAATTTTCAGGTCTACAAATCAACTTGCACAAAAGTCATTATCTCCTATCCAATAATGCTTCCCCTTTGGAATCTCTTATATTTGCAACAATGGAAATGCAACTTAAGTCTCCTCAATTAACTTTATCTTGGTCTCCTTATGTCCAATAAGAGGCTAAATAACTCCGAATGTTATCCTCTCCTTGAAAAGATTCAAAAGGGAGTACAGTCTTAGGTGAACAAATCCCTATCTTATGTAGGAAAACTCCAGCTTCTTAAATTCGTCCTCAACTCCTTTCATGTTCCCATATCTTCTTATCTCAAGTTATCATCAAATTGATTGAATGGATTCTCAGAACTTTCTTATAGAGTCACTCGAATGGTGACCTTGGAGCAGCAAAAGTTAGTTGATCTGACATTTGTTATCTGAAAGATGAAGGTGGTCTCAACATTTTATCTTTCAAAAATGTTAATCATGCTTTCATTCGCAAGAGGTTTTAGTGGATTCTGGAGGACAAAAACACTCTTTGGATCAAATGGTTGCATTCTTACTCCCTTAAAGTTCATTCTATATGGCACATCAAGCTGCATGCTTCTCACTCCTATTTCCTCACTCTGCTTTTGAAACTACGGGATGTAGTTCAACAGGAGGTCTCTTGTTAGATAGGTAATGGAAGATTTGTTTCCCCCTGGTATGATGATTGGTCAGGCCGAGGTCCACTGATCCACTCTCCTTAGCACTTACGTATCTCCTCTTTATACTCTCGGCATATGAGGCTCTACTCATTCATTAATGGAAATTCCTAGAATTTTACACACAGTTTGCAACATCTCCAACGTGGACATTTCCTTGATATACACTCTCCTGACATTTTTTTCGGGAGGGATATTCCACTCAAGAATCTTACCAACAAAACCATGGTTAATTTGTTACGCAGACATGGTGGAAAAGTTCCCTGGTTTAAGACGATTTTGAGTAAGGTTTTAACTCCAAAAACCTCATTTATCTAGTTAGCTATACAAAATAAGCTATCCACCACTGATCCGCTGCCTTACTTGCACGTGGATAAATCTTGTTCAATGTGCTCAATGCATGATGAATCACGGAACCATCTTCTATTTGAATGCCCCTTTAACAGCTCCATTTGGGATTACGTTATTGCTAAAACTTCTTAGTTTGATCCAGGTGTCTCTCTCATAGATATTATACATAAAATCTCCAGTCAAAATGCCTGTTCGACATTAGATCTTTAGATTCGTATCCTTGTACTGGACTTTTGTATCTACATGCTTTGAAGGGAACGCAACCTAAGACAATTTGCCAATACAGTTTCCTCCAAGTTTTGATATCCATGATCATCTCTTAAGTCTGGGGACTCATTGTGCTGAAGAACCTTCATTTGACTAGTAGTTCTACTATACAGGCTTCACTGCATCTTTATTATAACTTTGTTGCATTTTCTTTCATCTTGTCTTTCATATTTTTAATCCTTTGCCTTCATCGTCTAGGTAGACAAGGGTCCTCCCTCTTGTTTTATGGTTATATGACTTTCCTTTATATTAATTAATTACCTTTCTTTTTTCAAAAAGAAAAAGAAGTTCAATTATATAAGACGTACAACTGATTGTAGTTTTTGGTTTTTAAAGACGAAAGTGAAAGCTTGTAGGAATTTGTAGATAGTAATTAGGTTGAAAGAATTGAATGACCTACAAGTACTTTAAGGTCATTCCTTGTGCTTTCTCATAAAAGGCAGTCCCCGACCAGAAAGTGTTTTCGGTGCACTAAAGCCAGGGATAAATGTGCTTTCCCCCAACAAAGAACCTGCCCTAACGAGGCCTGAAATTTTGGTTATACTTTGCTATAAATCGATTATATAAACCAAATGTGGGGAAGGGTGTATTTATTTTAAGACGATAAAGTAGAAAATTTATTTCGTAGCAATTATTTCACCAATAAAGTGGAGGCCTGAAAGCAAACGGTGATTGAGGAGGCAAGAGGCACTGGGGGGGACCCATGATATAACAAAACAATGGCTGCATAAAATCTGTCGGAAGGAAGGGAAGGCCAGGCTGTTTTCCACAGTGGCTAGCTTACTTCCTAAACGGACAATCAACCCCCCAACTGCAAATATGGCAGGAGACTTGTTATTGATTTCAATAAAAATTAAGGGCCCCTACTGCCTACTGCCTACTGCTCACGGGTCATCAGAATTGGTGGTAAGAGTATATTATTCGTTCCAGTAAGCAAATATAATACGTGCATAAGCTAAATTGCGTTGCTTATAAAAGTTAAAATTATCTATTTAGAGTCACCTTTCATGACACGACATTGTTAAATTTGGCCGCTTTATAGTTTATAATGCCAACATAAACTACGAGTTCAAACTGCCCTAACTGCCTACGAAAGGAACAAAAGCCGACTCCTACATAAAACAGACATAAAAATAATTATAGTAATAATTTTATGTGGAAAGGAGACAGGGAGAATGGTCAACTCCACTTAAATGGTCAATTCCAATCAGTTCATGAAAATGCCCCCAAAATCAATTCAACAATCCTAAATTTCCCCAACTTTAAAAATCGCCTTGCAAACTTGATAAACAAAATATCAAACACGAAAAAAAAATTTAATAAACGTCAAATAATTGAATAAAGAAAAAGAACACATTGACCACTATATCCCCCAATCTCAAAGAGTGCACTGTAACACTGGCTACTTACGTTCCCCGTGCTCAATTTGAGCTGCAATCAACGACTAACCACCACGTCTTTGTTTAATTATTTTATTTGCAATTCTCGTCCATTCTCTTTGTTGCAATTAGGACATCTAGGGTGTAACTGCACTAGGTGGGGTCCTGGACTCGGGAGGAGGCGTATGACCGTCTGATCCTTTAGATGGATCATCTGATGACTGGCGTAACCCATCATCAGTCTCTCCTCCTCTATTGATATCATCAATCATTCTCACAACCTCCTGCATGGCTGGTCTTTGATCAGGCACCGTTGACACACACGTCATAGCTATTTGCAACAATTGGACCATCTCTTCCTCAATGTTATGGTGCCTCATCAACTCCACATCGAAGACCTCAGCCGTCCATTCCTCGCGAACCACCGACTGAACCCACCTAGGAAGGTCAATGCCTTGGTCACCCAATGATGCCTGATTTGGTGCTTTCCCTGTCAAGAGTTCTAAGAGCAATACCCCAAAACTGTAAACGTCGGATTTGAATGTGGCCTTGCGGTTCTCCACAACTTCTGGAGCTCGATATCCAGCCACACGGCTGGCCGGCATGGAGCTTCCGAAGAGTGGGTTCAGACCAAAGTCGGACAAGGCTGCGTCATGGTCAGGGCGGAGGAGGACATTGGAGGATTTAATGTTGCCATGCACCACTTTGCCTACAAGGTGGAGGTGGGCTAGCCCTCTCGCCGCACTTGCTGCTATTCTAATCCGCTTGTCCCAATCCAGCGGTGTGTGACCTGATCCCCTACTACCTATGATTCATTATTACAGTGTTAACTCAATTCCTACCTTAAACATATGATTTTGGTTATCAAATTTCACGAGCATAAAAAGGAAAATACATTTCATGCCAAGTGGCCAAACCCTGAGATGAACTTAAATGGTCTTCTTCCTAAATATAGCCAGAGTTGTAGCAATTACAGTGAAAACAAAATTTATTTAGGAAAAATATGTGAAAGCATGTACGGGCTATAGATATGAGAGGTCAATAGGATCCTTTAAATGGATGGTCAACAACAGTCTTAAAAGAGAAATTGTAGGAGTCCACTGGCCTTAACAGAGCTTTTGCAGGTTAGTGAAACACAGCTCATGAAGAATACACTGAATTCGAAAAAGGTTCCTATTCCTAGGGTAAAATTAAAGCAAATGTACTCCTCCTTTTACCGTCTCGAAACACAATGATGACATCAACTATGTTAGGTGATGGTGCAAATGATAGGGTTTGAGTAAAAGCAGACAAAGCACGAAACAATTAAGAAAAGAAAGGAAATACACAACCAATACCGGAAAGCCACAGCCAGTTTGGCGTGGTTGCCACTCTAAGAATGTTCAGCAAATTGCATATAAACAAATTTCCCTGTATTATTATTGATAAACCTATCTATCCAAAAATAAATCTTCTTGTATTATTATATAATGATGCTACATTGTTTACATGTGAAACTAACTATAATAATAAAAATGAGCGAAACTGGAATTCAGACACCAACGAATTAGGCCAAGCATGCTAGCACATTATAAACAATTTGGAAATTGAGATATTAATTTAAGCAGATGAAGATTGGAGAAAAGCTAAAAAGAAACGAGAAGTTAAGGAATCAAAAACCTTACCGTGAAGAATAGCAGACAAGCTACCAGCAGCCATGAAATCGTATACGAGCAATTTCTCATCCTTGGAATAGTAAAAAGCTCTCAAAGCAACCACATTATCATGCTTAATCTTTCCTAAAACCTCCATTTGCATCTCAAACTCACGCTTCGTCACCACAACGTCCTTGAGCCTCTTAACCACCACCGTGGTGCCTTCCTCAAGCACCGCCTTGTACGATGTCCCAACGCTTCCTTTACCCAAGACCTCTGCAGATGCCCTAAGCAAATCTTCCAAATCAAAGCTATAAACCCCTCCTTCGAAGAACACAAGCTTGTTCCTTTCCGCCTCCGCAGACCCACCGGTAATATCGTCCTTCGAAGACGACGTCCCTGCCTCTGTCTGCGCCGCCCTTGTCCCGACGGGAGGTTTCGGAGGCTTCGCCGGCTGTCTGCGCCGTTTTCTCCTCAAACACAACAGTAACAGTAGTAGAAGTAGCAGAGCTGCTAAAGCTGAACCAACTGCAATCAAAACAATGGCGGTTGTTGAAAGCTTCTTGGATTTCTTACGGCTAGGGATCGCTGGTGGAAATTCTGACGGTGATGGGGCTGGAGACGGGAAAAATGGGCTGCACGGGGGCAATGGTCCGCCGCAGAGATCTATGTTCCCGGCGAATGAGGACGCCGGGAACTTGACTAGAACCTTGGGGATAGACCCGTTTAGATTGTTGTAGGAGACATTGAAGCTTGTCAAATTAGGAGGGTCTAGACTCGGCAAATCACCAGAGAAATGATTCTTCTGTAGAAAAAGTCGAGTCAAGCGGGTCAAATTGTTAACAGAGAAAGGGATAGAGCCAGTGAAATTGTTGGAGGAAAGATCGAGACGGGTTAAACGAGTTAACCGAGTCACACTCGGGGGGAAGTTGCCAGAGAGCTCGTTGTCTTGGAGGAAGAGGCTACGGAGAAACGTTAGGTTAGAGAAATCGGAGGGGATTTCCCCGAACAGACGGTTGGAACGGAGACTCAGAACACGGAGCTGGGAGAGCCTGCCTAGCGTGTTGGCCGGAATAGGTCCGACGAAGCCAACTCCGGGAAGGCGGAGAATGACAACGGAGGAGTTGGTTGAATCGCAAGTGACGCCCACCCAGGTACAAGCTGACTGAGATGAGTTCCATTGAAGGCGATTAGAGTGAGGGAGTTGAGAGAGGAAGGCAAGAAGGGCTTGCTTGTCTTGTGCGGGCTCTGATCGAACTCCAACAACATTATTATCGAGACCCATTACTAACACAAGCAGAAGAAGAAGCTTAACAAAGAAATCAAAAGGGAGACCCATTAAACAAGGCACAGAGGGCAACAGATATTTAGACTTTTAATTTCTAAAGGGTGATATTGCTTCTGATGGGAGGCTTATGACGCCTGTTTCCACAAAAACCAGAGCCCCCCGTAGCCATAAGAGAGACAGAAAATAAGGAGTAACAGTACGAGTGTTGTTATAGAAGGACTGGGGGGTGGGGAGTTTTGTCGAAGAGTATCACGAGGACACAAAAGCAACAAAAAGCTGAGAGAGAGAGAGAGACACACACACCAGTAGCAAACGTTTTTTTCACTGCGTTTGGTTTTTATTGTTTCGAAAATAGTTTTAAGGGCATTGGCGGAATAAGGCGCGTGGTGTTGGTTATTGGAAAACGGTGGGCCTCATTCGTATCTGCTTTCAGTAAAGTCGAAGAGACGTTAGAGAATTGATTTAGAAACGCTTCTTCTCCATAGCGCGTGCGATAATGTTGCCGTAGTGAAACGGATCCGACCCATGAACATGAGGCTACGACAGAGTCCAATACGGTAAGTTCTTTAAATATGTAGCGAGAAAGGGGTCGGGGAATGGCATATACTACATATATGATGTGGGATATTGTTCGCTCCTCTCATTTGCAGACAGGTATGATGCAGGCTAGGAGTTAATCAAATGGACCCAGGTAAGGTGGTCTGATAAATCTCTCCGTTACACGATAGATAGATGGTCAAGGTAAAACCGTTGTATAAGAATTTTCTTTACTGTTGGAATGTGCATATCATCGATGTGTATATGTGTAGGTGTGGGCAATTATTTGCACGTGGCAAAAAGGCATACTCTCTCTTTATCAGTTTATTTGTATGTGTGGGCAATTCCTTGCAGGTGGCAGAAGGGCATACTGTCTCTTCGCCGAAACACAGGTGGAAGCGGCAACATTGGGGGAGCTGTGTGGAGTGAGTGACTTTGTCTAGTTGGCTCTCCATTTGGCGTTAACTTCTTTCAATTACCTTTTGAGTTGTAATTTTATTTTGTTTTATGGGTTGGATGACTTGGATCCTGCATGATTTTTATTCTTTTCATGTCTGGATGTGCCTTAATTTAATAATCTATAATGATTTTATCTACGTGTAAGGTACAGAATGGTAACTGACACTATCGGGCCAAATACGTTAATACAACGGCCAAGATCCTTCTTGCGATAATCACTAAATTGAAAAGTGCTGAACTAAACAGATATATGACTACCAAACCTGAATATGGGGACACAAGCAAATTGTGCCTTCATTAAGCGAAGGATGCAAAACAGAAGTTTTGGCTCTTATTATTACATACACTGGCAACAAAGTCCACTATAAATAAACAGGTAATTTAAGGCATGGGAAAAGATTACTTATATTTCTAGTGGAATCTTATAATTTGCAAGGCCAACTTGTATTTTAGAGGAGATTGTTAGTCTAAAGGTTCCTTGTTTTTTCAATGTATATTTATCACATGGGAACGAAGTCTCATGATTGATGGTTCCTTGTTGCCTTCTGTGGTAAACATTAATTTTGCCTCTCATTTTTGTTTTTGATGTACAAAGTAACGTGAAAGTTGGTTGAAGCACGGAGAGTGGTAGTAATTCATGGGTCCTGCACAAACAACACTAGAGACGTTTCAAAGGTTCCTGCAAGGAACTAGTAATGGTGCTTCTGGATTTTGACCTCTCATGGCTCCTTTTCCTGAGTTTCAAGTCTACAATTTTTAGGGAAAATAACGTTTTGTTTTGTTTTTTTAATTAATTGCTAATCTTATTTTAGTAGTAAGATAACTGCATTGTTTCGATTAAGCTTTTGTGGAATTCGATTAATTTCTTGAACTAATTACCAATTCCAACTGAACCAATAAAACCGCTCTTTCCTCATCCTTAAAATCTGGACACCGTAAGAACATGATAAATAAACTCTCCTTATCAGTAACGAAATAAGTGAAACTGTGCATAGCTTTTCTATTATTGTAGGTTACCAAATATTTTGCGCAACTACTAAAGTTCTTATTCAATGATGTAATTTAAAATAAAGAACACCCTGATTCCGCCATTAATTTGAATGAGATAACGTTCAATGTGATTGATATCGTATTTATCTCTTCAAACTTGTAGGGTTACTTTCAAAGGATGCATAGTCAAAACAAAATGATCAAAAAAGTCCAACATCGGCACTTGGTAGTTGACAAATGACAATTAGGCGCGTTTCCATGGCTTAAACACATAAACATTAGGTTTCAATTATCCGGATTTCGGTATCCGGATTTCGGTTTCATTCTTTGCCTACCGAAAGAGGATAGGCAAGTCAAAACTGAAAAGCATAGTTACCTTGCTTGGTCTCGTAAACGTATCTACTTCCACGTTTGAAATTGAAAAGTTACTGAATTCTGGTGGACTTTGTGACCATCTAGTTTACAATTAGTATTGTTGTTGAAAAGTGAGAATAGAATATACAAAAAAGCTTCAATAGTATTTCAAGTTTCAATCATACAAAGAAGAGATTAAAAAAATTAGATATTGTTACTGATAATGTAGTCACTACCCAGTGCAAGAATCGGTTAAAATTTTTATACCTTAGATAGTTAAATACTTATTTAGAATTTAAACTCTATAAAAGGGAAATACTTTAAGTCTCTTCTTATATTAAGTACCATTAACTTTGAATCGTATTCAAGGTCGTTCTTAACATTTTATAGGCCTTGGGTGAAGTAAGCAAAAAGGGCCTTAATAAATCGACACTATACAAATATATAAACTTTAAATATGCACCAATCTAACAATAATATTAGACTGTAAAACACTAAGAGAATTTCACTAACAAACACACAGAAGATCATGATTTATGAAAAACAATTTCTTCATAGATTTTCACATGCAAAATCATTAATAATATTATCAAAATCAATATTATCCAATATATCCTTTTCGATACATAAAATAGTTAAATCATTCAATCTTTTTTATGACATAGATGATCTCAAGTTAGGTTGTCAATCATTTTAACTTTAAAAAGCTTCTCTTAGCTAATGCTACAGTCATAGATATTTTCAATAGAATTCAATGAGCAATTGAAAATTTTGGATAACAATCTGCAGTTTTATAAAATCCTAAAATTTCAACTGATGACATTAACTCATTTGGCTAACTCATTTGCAACACTTTTAATTCAAAAAAAGATCTTCTAAATCCACATCCGACATATTATCATAAGAAAAAGTTGTTGTAAAATTAGTACAAAATTATCTTAATTCATTATCATCCAATAACCTCAATTTCTTTGAATCAAATAAGAATCCAAAATTATTTTCAAATTTCATTAATTGTTCAAATCTATTCTTCAACAAAGCAATTGCCATATCCATAACAATTAGAAAGTAATTACCTCTAAAAGAATCCTCAGCTGATTGTATTTCTATTGTTGGCCCCTAAATTTTTTTTGAGGAATAAGCATGATTTAAATAAATTATGAGGTCCTTAAGGGATTATTTTGTGGAGTTAATTATTATGTCAATGTTGGTAAGATTTTATGACATAGATTAATTGAATTGAAGTATTAAAGTTGTAAGATTGTATAAGGGCAAATTGGGCATGACACTTAAGGTTATAAGACATAAGGCCTTAGGCAAGGGCAAAATGGACTTTGCACACTCATTAAGTGTAGCGCCCCCTTACCGCAGGGTATACATTGGGACGCCCGTAGGTCATTCCGATACATATCCTACGATAAGGGTGAGTTACGAAAAATCACTACAATACTCCACATGGCATCATATGAATTTGAATAATTAAAGCAGTACTTGTAAATCACGAGATTTTTAAAACCAAACTCATCCTCTTTTCATTACTCAAAATCAATAATTTATACGTCATCAAACTGTGCTGTCTGTACATATCTGTACATGTATATACAAACACCTAGTACAAAATACTATACAAAAGAGGAAGAAATACATCAAAACCTAGCTAGGTCATCCCAAGAATCCTAGCTGACCGACCTGTGTGCCATGACCTCTCTCGCCAATACGATCTACACGGTCAGAGAAGTCCCTCCGGAGCTAGGAGTCTACTCTCTCGGTCCTGAAAAACATGTTGCAATTTTGGGTGAGTTTGCGAACTCAGTGAGGTAACCATCATCAATGGTCCACTCAATTCATGCAACACATTGAGCATATAGCACAATTTCCCACATATTAAACATTTCACAGATATTTCA
>JAOQMS010007887.1:0-16939 GCA_027563885.1 Erythroxylum longipes
TTTTTAAATAAATAATTTAAAAATTATTATTTATAAACTAATATTTATTTTATATATTTTTAATTATTAAATAAAATTTTATTTGAAATATATATTTTAAATTTAATTATACTATTAAAAATTATTATATTAATTTTATAAATTAAATTAAATCAAGATATTTATAATTTTAATAATAATAATTTTTATTTAATTAAATATATAATATATTTAATTGATGGTAAATTAGATAATTTTTTTTGTTTCATATTTCAATTCTACTTAGTTGTTTCCTTATCACGGACTCTTGTTGTAAATTATAATAATTTGAGAGTTAAGGATATTTATTAATCCTTTTTTGGATGTTTTGGTGTAATTATTATTTATTATATAATGAAAATTGAAATTATAATATTTTAAATACTTTATATTATTCTTAATTTTATATTTGTACGATAATGATTGTCTTTTTTCATATAAATTGTGGTTATTATTTATATGTGAAATATCTGAAAATTATTGTTATTCCATATTAATTGTAATTATTATTTATTATTTTGATTTTTTGAGACAGGGTTAAAAATATATAGTACAATTGTACAATATGACAATGGATTATTTTGCAATTTTTAAAAAAATTCAAGGACTATTTAACAAATTTAAAAAATTAACTTAAACGGTACTCGATATTGATCGGTACTGGTACAATACCGTACCAGAATCTAATCCGATACCAAGTTCGGTACGGTTTTAATGCAAGTCCAAACCTTCTATTATAGTCTGATTAATTAAGACTAATGATAGATGTTGTAGTAGATAAGAAATTGAATAATAAGACTTTGAAGCTTACCTTTGAGTTACTGAAAGAGATGAAAATGAATATAAATATTAATGGCTGTTAGAAAGGGCTAGAATGAATATACTAGTAGGGATATATGATGTAAATTCCATGACTACTTTGCCAACTTAAAATAAAGGTGTTATAAAAAAATCAAACTACTTAAGTTTGCCATGACGAACAAATCAAGTTAGAAGCTATAAACTATGTGGGGAAAGACATCTGAGTACGAAATGTTAAGCTGGAACTCCTACGTTAGAACAGGTTAATTTTATGGAGAACTTATAAAGGTTAAAAAATCCATAAAGCACGACCTATAATTTAGGATGAATAAATAATTCAAATTTCTCTTAAAACAATAAATAAACTCAGACATAACATTTTCTAGTATTTCAATAACTAATTTAAAAAAAGAAGTAGTTGAATTTAGAAAAGATGATGAGTAACTTTATGTAAGGATGGTTTCCAAACTATAAAGATTAGATAAGGAATCTTGAAGTTCAAATCCACCAAATGATGAAGGCAATAAAAAAGAGACCATAAGGATCATTACATAGTGATTTAATGTTAAACCCTAAGGAACATATAAAGGATGTTGTCTTAAGGAATAAGGAGTTGACTGATACCAAAGGAAGAAAAAAAAATAAGGACACTAGTGAAGGATTGAGAATTTCTTATCCTACAAGATTAGTACAAGAAATCAAGAAGAAAGAAACCAATACTCATGATGATTATGAAGAAGATCTAGATTAGAAGGAAACAAAAGAGGAAATTCATAGACAAAATTAGATGAAAGCAATATTGAGATTATCTAAGATACCATACCTGGATAACCTAGGGAGTTTAATATTTATTTTTATTAAAGCATTAGCAAACTTAAGAGAAAATATAAATGTAAGATCTTATGTCATGTTAAAAAGATTGGGGCTAGGTGAACCAAAATCCATTAGGAGAGTAATGTATTTTTTTATAACTATATAAAATTTCATAAGGATGTTAAGGAGAATGTAATGATAAAAATTGACAAATTCAAATACCAATATTTTTCTATATAAAAAAATGATGAGGAAAGATTCCTAATCCTAGGTGTAACTTTCCTTGCTATAGTAGGTAAAATAATAAATGTTAGGTAGGGCGAACTCATACTTAGGGTTTTCAAATGACGAAACTTTATTTTTGCTTAATAATGATGTGGGACAAGCTAATTGTTCTAAAATTTTGTAGAAAGTTAACAATGAAGAGTTAAAATGCTAAAGAAAGTAAGAACAAAGGTAAGAGAAAAAAAAAGGTTAAGATAAGAGACGAAGGCTCTTTAAATAACACTTTATATGACCATTATAAATATGAGAGTAACCACATTACTCTAAAATTGATGTATTTTAATAGAAGATTCCATTTAAAGGACTCACAAAGAAACACTTTTTGGGAGGCAAACCAATCAAATTAAGAACTTTTCAATTTATTTAAAATTTTGGCATTATAGACCAATAATTTAGATACATATGTTATAAATATTTTGGGTTTGTTTTTAATTGATATATTTAGTTATTTTATTGTATGATTTTATGTTTTATGTTTCATCTATTGTATACTTTTTTTTGAAGTTATAAATGGAAAGGAAGATGCATAAGAGTAAGGGAAGATTTAAAGATAAATAGGGATGAAATACTCAAAAAACATACCAATAGGAAGCTTAAAAAGCATGCAAACATTTATTTTAATTACTAATCATGACCTAGTACATGCTTATATGCTAGATTGTATCTATATATATGATAGAACAAACTAGTCGATGGCCTGGTAAACAAGCACACTTATGTCCTAGATCATGTCTATACTTATGAAAGAATATAATGATTCATAGATTGAGACACATTAATGTATTAGTCTATACCTTAGCTTGAATTTTCATGCTTTCCCTAAGTCCTGTGTCCTAGACTGTGTCTTAAGTCCAAATAGGATAGCAAAATCAATGGTATAGGACATGTTCGTGTCAGATTATATCTAATAGGTGTTAAATAGACTATCTTTTGAATAAGATTTTAAGAGCATTTTGTGTTTGGATTATTTTTATATTATTTTATTCAATATGACTTATATTTATTTAGAGGCTTTGTTTTAACTGCCCTAAAAAGCAAAAATGGATTATGTCAAGTTGGCTAAGTTAGAGAAGATTTGGCATAACTTTAGAGGAACACAAGTCTAATAGGGACCTATGTTCTCAAATAAACACCACATTGTGTTCCACCCTGACGCATTATTTTTTTAAAAAAATTGTTATATGTTCAGTACATGGGTCGAAAATAAACATGTGTTCATCCTTATGTATGTAACTAGTCCATTTGACTTTTTAGACAACTTACCACAAAAAGGAACATAGCCCAAACATGACTTAGTGTGTATACCTTCAAGACCCATATTTATAAGATAAAACCTCAAATGCATGATAAAGTAGCTAATAATTCAACATAAGCACAACATAAATTTCAGTTATTGAGCCATGTTATTATTGTTCTTTTTTATGTAAAGTAAGGTTTTATGCAATTATAAAGAACACAAGTTAAATATAGATACTTGATTTGCACTGTGGTACTTTTTGTATAATTTAAACGTATAATTAAGTACAAAGTCAACATATTTAAATCATTGTTATTATTTTACAAAAAGAGAGAAAAACAAATTATGTGTGAACAAGTGAGAATTAAATAAATTCACTTTACATACTTCAAACTAAGTAAAAAGTTTAGAGTTAAAGAGTGATATTAGTAGTTATTTTAAATGTGACCTAATTGAGGAATCGAAATTCATAATGAGGTGTTTACTATTGGATAAAAAAGGTTAGGTAACTTTTCAGACAAATTTCTAATTACTCGAAAGTTAATTTAAAGTTAGTGTTTTGCTTATCTATCAATAAAGATTATGAAAATATTTGAAAGTTGAAACATCTTTATCATGTTTTTTTATTTTACAAATTAGGTTGAATTTTTTTTAGATTGATTTAAAGTTTGAAGGATTATAAAATGAATTGAATTGATTTATGGCTTAATGCAAGTTAGTAAATGGCTAGTAATGGAATGAACTTTATAATTGAACAAATAATAAAGAATCTTGATTGATGTGATTAATTTGTTAAATTCTTTATCTAAGTTGTCACCTGTTTAAGTTAAAAGTGATAAAATTGATTTGCTCAAGGATAAGTAAATGCTTAAATGTTAGGGTATTTTATAAATGCTAAATAGACTATAACCTTAGCATAATGTTGAGATAATTTTCTTTTTGTTTGGATGGTTTTTATATGATTTGATACTCAATATGGCTTACATTTTATTCATATTAGTCCTTAATGGCACACAAGTGGAGGGCAAATTGGGTGTTTATAAAATTTAACAAGCTTTTATATCCAATATACTCAATTAACAACAATAACTATAAACAAGATGAGAAATATACTATATATAATCAATCGACAAGTAAAAAATAATTTAAAGAGGATAAGTAAGAGAGAATTCAAAATGATTTGTATTAGTTTAGAAAACAACCCTTACCTATATCTACTCCCAAGGCTCTTCTTAAAATTCCACTATAATTCTTCTTTTAAGGAAAAAAATAACCCTTGTACAATCTTTTTCAGCAACGAGGAACTCTTTTATAATCTTCTTCTAAGGTAAAGAATAACATCAATCTCACTTTGATGACCCCCCAAGTACAATAATATAATGCCCTAACTAAATCTTACAACTCAAATTATCTTACTTTATCATTTGACAACTTTAAAAAGGCTCACTCACACAAATATGAGACAATGATGCTCAAATGATTCAAAAACACTTAAAAATATGTGTAAAAGATGCCTAAATGCTTATTGATACTAAAACTAATAAGAAGACATGTATTTATAGGATATTCAGACCTTTAATAGCTGTTGAAACCACAAACTATTTGTTACAATGGTTGATTGTAGAGCATTGGTCGATTAATATGACCGTGCATTAAATTCACAAATTCACTAGTTATTAAGACATTGGTCAATTAGTAGGCATCTTATTGGTTGACCAATACATCAACTAATGTTATAACAAACTTTCCATATGTTAGCTTTAACAACTTTAACCTATATTGATTTACCACTAACTCATATAAGTTAATCAATCCACCCAAAAACATGAATTTAACAACTTCACATACTCATAATTTGTGTAATACAATTATGATTAAATCACTTCCCAAATTGTTCCTTAAAGAGTGCTTGAAAAATCAAGAGATTTTTCTATTAAAATAAAAATCTTTAATGCCTCTTGATGAATGAAAAGATATGTCATAAAGTGAAATGAAATATTTATGCATATGATCCTTTTAAAAAATTGAAGTGATTAAATTAAATAACAATTAACATTACAAACTAAAGAATAACCTTGATATTCCTTATAGATGGCAACGGGCCGGGACTGCCCTGTTTGTGGGTCAGTCTGGGTGGCTTGTAGCCTGACGAGCCAAAGAAGGGTATGGCTAGTTCGGCCCGATATAATTTTTTTAAAAAAATTAAAAAATGACATCGTTTCGTCTCTCTCAATCAGGCCATAGGCCGAGCTGGGTGCAAGCCAGGGCCCAATCTAGCCAAGAAATTAGGCTGCGGCCCTGTCAACCTAGGCCTAGCTTGTTGACTTTGAGTTAAGACAGGTCATGCTCAGGCCAGATTACCATGCCTAATATTCCTTGTTCTTCTTTTGTTATTAACTTGGTCTTCACTTAGTAAGGTGCAAAATTTATCTTTTCTTTTATCAACTTCATAAACTATCTTCCTTCTCATCAAAATATTAAATCCATTAGTAGTATTTTTTTTTGTTATCATCAAAAAATCGATTAGAACCTCTCTTGATTCAATAATTCTCTCCTTTTTTAATTAAAGAACAATAATAAAATTAAACGTACAAATAACTATCTATATCAAGATAATGATTAGCTCTTCCTTAATTCATGCATAAATCATAATGTAGCATAAAAACAAGAGAGATATTCAAAGAATTATCCACATATATATATAAGAAATTTACTCATATATATAAAAGTCACCACATATTCAAAATTCGCTCCCTCTATGTCATTACTCCCCCTAAATCTAATATTATAAAACTTTCTCCCTCGTTTTGGAATCAGAAAAAAGAAATAAATTATCTAAAAATGCATAATACAAAGTGTCATTAGTCATGTTAACTTATTTAATAAAAATCAAATGAATTTGATCAAGATTGATAAACTTTCTAAATAAAGAGTGTTATTATGCATTTAAAGGTCAAAAAGGCAAATTTTAATAGAAGCAACCTTAAATAAATCTATATTTGAAAATTTTCCTATTTCAGTATTATGCCCAAGTTTTGAAATTTTCAATTAAAGTAACAATGGCAAGTTTCAACAAAATAAAGTGCTAAGGATCGGACTTCATAACTTTTTAGGCTAGGGAAGATGAATTGAATTTGAAAAAAAAGATCTTCGTCGTTTAACTGAACTTCTAAAAATCCAAAAGATTTCTAATAGAATTGAGCCCAAGAGTTAGTGGTTGAGAAGGATGGTTTATTATCCAAAAGGTAAACTAAAAGGGTTGATTCCTATTCCACTATTCCTTCCTTTAAGATGTCAATATTCATGGCAACTATAGCTCTGCTATCTAAGTTTAAACGATAAAGAGTTGCCTCCAATAACTTGACTCCATTTTTTCCTAGTAGGGGTCAAAGATCGAATAGTGGAAGGAGAAGGAGTTTCTTTGGTTAGCCCTTTAAGATGTAGACCTAGGGAAGAGTTCTCCAAAACCAAAGGTAGAAAATTGTTTAGGGAAATAAGAGTAGAACTGGACATTTCTAGAAATGTAAGAAAGGTTGGAAATACAAACAAGAGCTTGAAAGTTAGGTAGGACTAGAGAAAGGGGAAGAAAAAGAAGAGTTGGGGGAGAAAACATAGAAGCTTGAGGTAGGTGGACTTTGGACTGTTATACAGAGGATGAAGGAGGTAAGAGATAAGCTAATTACTAAATCCAGTTAAAACTTGGAAAGTTTGAGGGAGGTAGGGGAGAAAAGAATAAGGGAGAAACACTAAAAAAGGATAGGAAAGTAATAGGAACCTTTAAGATCAAGCCAAAGATTGGGATGGTAGTCACATTTGAGTCTTTTGCTAAACTCGTCGAATTTCACTAAAAATTATTTCTTGCTAAGAATAAGACCTATATGAAACTAATAAAATCATTTACTATAAAAAAAATACATAAAACTTATAAACTAAACTAGCAAATCTAATAAGGTCAAGCAAATGCATATAAAGTTAGGTAAATTTTTTTATTTAAAACATTGATTACTCAATCTTGCAACACTCGCATGAACTTTAAAAAGTGTGTTATAATGCTCTAACTTCTATTTTTTTTTTCTAAAAATGGCCTACCATTAGAATTTAAGTTAATAGTATTGACATAGTTTATCACTAAACATACGATTGACACATGTCCTACACATTCCATGTCAGATAAAAATACAAAATTCCTAAATCTATGATCAGAGCAGAAGACATTATTATAACACCAATTATACTGAAGTTAGGAGAAGTTTTTGCATCTGTTAAGGTGAAACTGATCAATCCCAAAATTTATAATATCTTAGATACATATTTATTAGACCAAGTATAAAGGCACTCATTATCATCACTATCAAAACCTAAAATGCCAAATTTGAGTAGTGTTTCACAAAAATGTACAATTGAAGGTCTCAAATTTGAAATAGAAGAACTGAGCTAAATCGAAGCCTATTATATACATATTCCTACAATTTTAAGTTAGAAGAAATATTGATTAAACATTTGACAGAGCTAGATGATAATCATAAATATATTAGTTAATAAGTGATGGGTTAATTATTAAAATATTAGCTCTAAAAAGCATAATAAAGTATCAAAAGATTCCTACTTTCTTTGCTATTAAATTCCCCATAAACAAAAAGGAGACAATAAGAAAGTATAATAAATAGAAAATAGAGGAAATACCTAACAGATTCCATTAATGAGGGCCAAAGAAAAACCTAGAAGAGCAAATAAGAAATTGTTATCATCTATGTTTGTCAGTAAGATAAATCTCAAACAGAAATTGACCCTACTCTTTATTCTTTATTTGATAAATATGAATGAGAGTGTTCCTCTAGTCCTCCTCCTCTCACGAGTACTACGATCAGTGATTATAAGGAAGCTTCTAAAACATATAAAGACAAACTCCAACAAAGATTTTATGTTTTAGAAATTATATTTTCTACTTTTTTATTTTTATCTGACATGGCATGAGTAGGACACTTGTCAGCCACATGTCTAGTGAATTTGTTGATATGGTAAACCACATCATCACTGTTAACTTAAATTCTAAAGGTAGACTATTTTTGCAATAAATTAAAAGTTGGGGCATTTTAACACTACTTTTTAAACTTTAGGCTAGTGTTATAAAATTATATAAAGTTAAGGATTTTTTTATAATTATCCCATAAAGTAATTACAAAATTCTAGCAGAAGTTACTAACTTGTTGACCTTGAATTAGCTCTTTGGATTTCTTCCTCATTTAGTGAGTTCCATATGTCTTGTCCTTCTCAAACTTGACAATTGGTAATCAATGATAAGTTGCTTAAACTAGAGGATGGACATAAGTTCTATACTTAATTGTCTAATCCTACTATGAAAAATCCAAGAATTTTTATTTTTTGCCATAAAACATTTGATATTTTTATTAAAGATATCACAAAAATAAATTTTATAAATATTTCATGCTTTTTTATCTAAAGGAATAATGCATGATTTTTTTAAAGATTACTAGGATGAATAACATGCCTCTTACCAAATTATCTTACTTCCTATAATTCCTATAACTTCAGAACTAATTAATCTTAAACTTTATAGGAATCAAATATTAAGATCAAACTCAATTTTCAAATACCAAACCATCTTTCTAAGATATTAAATTTTATTAAATAAAAAAGAATCGCAAAGGTAAAAAATTCTAAATTCTCACATCCTCTTCCCCTTAAAATAAGTTTCTTTTTCATCAAAATTTTACCCATCTAAAACTCCATATCATTTAAAAGATAGATATACCCTGCAATCAAATTTTCGCATCACTTATGAAATAAAACACTTACCTTATCTATTAGAAACATATTAAATGATTTATAAGGAAACAAATAACTATATTGAATGAGTGCAATGATTTACTTACCCTAGAATCTTATCCTTAACATTAAACCTATACTTTAACACTACCTCACTTGTTATATCTCAAGCCTAATACAACAACATTTATGCCTAACAAATTGCCACCCAAATGACAAGGTTCAAATATATATTCCTTACAACCAAGTTAAGACTAACTAACCTATATATCCTCATAATATCTAATATTCTCCAAAATAATAGAACAACATATGTTTTCAAGTCCTAGTTATATTATAGAAACATTTAACCCATATCACAAATAGAAGTAACCCTCAACAGAATAAGAAAGTAGTTTCAATCTCAAAAGACAACCAAAATAGTTTCTTTGTCTTTATTTAGAAATATCTTTGAAATATAAACTTTATAAATATCATGCTCAAAAACTTGTCTAGTCCTTATACTTTGCCTCAAATTCTTCACTTGTAAATACAATTGCTACAGGGTATTACCCTAAAAATAAAAAAGAAATATAAATATCCCGCATCATTAAATGTATAATATTCTAACCACCAATTCCTGTATGGTTTTATATGATCTTTGAAAATTTCTCAGTAGAGTAACATGAAATGTATAAAAATCAATGTTACTATTAAATAATAATCACCATATGTGCATTATTTAATAGTGCCAAAATAATCATATAATGCCGTGTACCTAACTAAGATAGGTGTTGAATGTTCATCACAATAAACGAATTGGTTTATACCCTAATCTAACTCTAGAAATTCTGCTTAACAAGATATTTGTTTAAGTCATAATTTATCTTTGGATATTATACCCCTCACAAAATATTAACTTATATCCCAATTTGGCTCATAATATTCACTTAATAAAATAAATTGGTTTCTTTCCCAATTTATCACCAGGTATTAACTCTAACCAACCATCTATTCATACTCACATCATAAAACCACAAAGCATCCTCTCAAGGGTTACAATCATAAACTCGATTTGAATAGAAAATTTAATCATACATAAGGAACCAACACAATGATATGAAACATATATCACATATAATGTAACAAATTATGTCTCCATAATACTGTCTTCATATGCACCATACATAACTATAATACATGTCACAATCACCTACAATCAACCACACAATTATAAAATGAATCCCCGAAATTCGCCATCTATACAAATTCTTAGTCTCTTATACCCTTATATAGGGTTTATATGATTTTTCTTCTTACAAATTAAATTGTGATAACACATCAAATCATACAAATTAATAATCAATAAAAATAAAATTAAGGAACAAATCCTAGAAACCATAATTGATGAATAATTCATACAAAACGTATTTTATATATTCCTTGTTACATATTATTATAGTTTCTTATCTCCAATCGCATCTATAATCCTAAAACTTGATCAAAACCACGTGAAAATCCTTCATCTCTCACTTCTAACAATCTCTTCCACTATTTATCATTGTTTTCTATCTTTATCATTTTCCTTTTACTTTTTTGTTAAAACTACAAATTTATATAAAAGAACTCTTTTAAAAAATGTTTTACATGGATCTTAATTGGCTTAAAGGGTGTTTGATTGATCTAAGGCCTAATTCTATGATAATAACACATAGTTAGGGTAGCAATTTGATTGCCAAAATGTTTAGTTCAAGTGGATTTTTGGTCTACTAAATACTCTTAGTTTCTTTATACATATTGTAAATAATTATCTTAACATATCTTATTCTCTGAATCAGATCTATCTAATATTCTTATGAAAATTAATGTTTAAAATACCAAATTGTGCTCATTTGTGATACCAAGTTAAACTAGCAAGACTATTACCAAAATTCTTCATCTTCCCTAAGTTCTAACACCCTAATTAATCAATGATATTTCTTCTAGGCATTAAATATCAAGTTCAAACTTATCTACCCAAGGTATTAAATTGTATAAACTAACAAGAATCCAATATGTTAAAAATTATAAGGTCTCACACTTTACCTATGGTAGCTCTATGTTTGGATCTTTCATATGTGTATTTTAAACACTTTTTTATCCTTATTATTGGCATATGCTATGTGGCCTAGGCAATTTCATCTCATTCTTTACATGATTGGTAGCAATCCTTCCACTCTTTTCTATTTGCAATAGTCCTCCCTTTATGTAATTTAGTTAATTTGATTCTTTGGTTTTGTTTTTTGCGCAATATGTTTTCTAGTTTGCATATTTAACCAGCCATAAAAACTTAAAATCACAAATTCACCTCTTTTATTGGTCTCAATTTTCTACAATTTTTAGTTACATGCAAATTTTGTCCCTTAAATTGAAATGAATTTTCTTAAACAAATATCAAATTAATCTCAATTGTAAACTAGATAATACAAAGTGATTTTCAACTAAAATTGACTCTAATCAATATTGGAATGTGACAATACCTAGCAATATGGAAACCTAAGATATACAAACACACAAAATTTATATAGAATGATTTAAAACAAAAAAAATTTACTAAGAAAATATGCATAGAAAATTTTATGAGTTTATTCTAACAATTTGTACAAGCAAAATTAAGTTTAAATTAAATTGAAAGCCACTAATTATATATTAGAAAATTTTATTTTAAATAAATTATAGAAAATTAACATGTATGAAAAGTATAACATAGTTAATTTAACCTAAAACTCATATGATGAAAATCAAATACCATATGTTAGACAAAACTGAATGTCAACACATCTCCTAAGAATAAGATACAAACCCACGCATCCACGTTTGAGACTGCAAGAACTTATTATGCACATATGTATTAACACACCACTAGACATTAGAACACGAAAATGAAAGAGAGCATTACACGTTGCATCCCCATATATATGCATACTAGACAAAGAAATACTTATAGTGTTCATATGTTAGTTTATGCCCTTGCAGCCAATTTATTTTTGGTTGTAAATTTATTTGTATCACATTATTATTCAATAAAAGTCATTCTTTATCTTTGTGTATTTGTTAATTATTTAATTATTAATCATAAAGATAAAATCCATGGAGTAATTGTTATGCAATTAGAACTTATAATGCGATTATAATTATGAGATTTGAATTGCATTTTTTGTATTATTCCTAAAATGTTTCTAGTCGTAGTTTCATTAAGATAGGGTATTGATAAAATGGTTAAACTAGCACATGTTTGTTTCTTTCTTATGAAGAAAGTAACTGATCACACAAATTAAAGTGTGGAGACACTTAAATAAACATGTAGGTGCTTATTAGATAATAAGTTCACTGAATTAACCCGATTATGAGAATCCCGAATGGAACATTACTTGTGTGTCTGTGTATTATCTCATTATGATGGTTGTATAATTGATCCTTAGACTTGAGATACCAAAGTTATCTCATGTAAGAATTATTATGTTTAAATGCTACTTACGTTCTACTCTTGGAGTAGTTCAATTCAGTAGTTATTGAATATAATATAAACTATATGGAGATAGCTGAGTAAATCAATAAAGAATTCGTTGTCCTAAAGTAATTAGAAAAAATGTTTTGTTGTTCTTGATTAGTAATGATTTTGGGAATCTCTGGCTTGAGTAAATTAAAATTTAGAAAAGTTGTTTCCAAATATCAATTATAAATCATTTACCAATTAGCAAGAACGAACATGATTGGATTATTTAGAGTAGACACGAATTCCATACTCTAATTCCAATTGGAACATTAGATGATGAACGAATTAATTTATACATCATAGCTATGCATAGACAGGTTGAGTCAAATCACTTTGACATTCCTAATATTTACGTGATCATGACATCTTGCTAGACGTCAATCATGATCTGTGATTATAAATTATTTAATTAAGGAATTAAAGATAAATTAAAAGGAGTTTTAATTTATCTTATTCTAATTATGAATTATAATTATAATTTATAATCATCACCAACATATTAGGAACCTAATGGGTCACACATAAAAGGTCTATAAAGGAGAAAGGGAAATTTGAATTAAGTTTGACTTAATTGAGAAGTTTTAGAAATTTTAAGGATCAATATGTGATATTTGATCTTATAAAGACTAATTTGTAATTATGATTAAAGTTTGACTTTGGTTGTAATTTTGATAAAATCCAAGAACATGAAAAATACAATTTTTCATATAAAAAGAAAAATTAGAAAATATGGAGCTAGCACTTCTTACATCCTCTCAAATTAGATTTGAGTTTTTTTCGAATAGATCTATGGATACCATTAGAGGTCTGACAATTGAACGGCTCGTGGATTGACGAATTCAAGGCAAAAGGAAAAATTACAACAAAAAATCGAAACAGGTTAGTATAACTTTGTTAATTTCTTATTTTATGTTTCAAATTAAATTTGTTAAAGTTGATTCTGTGAAAAATATTTTAAAATTCATTCTGCTGAGCTTAGATTCAATCTTGCGTTTATTTTCTAACAATGGTATTAGAGCCACCTTTTATAGATTTAATTATGAGTCATAAGCTTGTTTTATTTTTGATTTAATTTTAATATGCAAAAGTTGCATATTTATTCGTTAAAACTGTTTTGACAATTTGGTGTATTAATTTCTGGTATTGTTCGAAACAGTGCTCTTTTTTTCTACTTGTTATGGAAATGTTCCATAAATTTGTCTCTAATTTGCTATCCAGAAATGTTCTGGAAAGCCTCCATTTCATCTCTGGAAATGAAACTAGAGTGTTTCATTTTTCTGGAAAAATTATTATATTCTTATTCTTGTTCATCTAGAAAGTGTTTCTGGATATGGAAGGACATGTGTAATTTTTAGTTGATTGCTGCTTTAGCTTGCGTTAACTGTTTCTGGAGATGTAAAATAGTTACATGGATTTCTGGAGATGTAAAATGGTTACATGGGTTTCTAGAAATGTGGGATACATTTTATGTGTTTTTGGAACTGTGGAACACGATTCATGTGTTTCTTGAAAATTATTGTATTTTGATCTTTGTTGCGTTTCGATTTTCATTCGTGCGATGTTTTTTTAAAAAAACTGAAGAGTTGTTGTCTCTTCATTTGCATAACTAAAAAACGTTTCAGATGGCCTTCATAAAGTCATTTATCCATTGCTTTTCTGGTTTACAAACCATTGATCTTTATTTATGAACTGGAAACAGTTCCATACTTCTGGTTTACAGGCTACATGTTATGTCCATTAAATTCGAGTTTTAATTGGATTTTCGTAATTGTCCTACTATTAATCAATGTCATTTTATCGAAACAAATGCTTCAATGAATGTGACTGTTGATGTGTGTTTGGTTAATGGATTTTATTTTGGTTAATGGCTGTCGAGGAGAAGGAGACCACCAGCGGCAGGTATAACTGTCGGCGGTTGGAGCACCACCACCTGGTGGTTTCTCACTCTAGAGAGATTTCTCTCTCTAGAGTTTTATGTGTATAAACCTTTGTGTTTTTCATACCTTTGGAGACGGCGTAGAGATGAAGACTGGAGGCAGAGCAAGCAAAGGCCAGATAGCATACCAGAAATCAGGAAAAAAAAATGACAAAGTCGGGTGGAGAAGCCTCCTGGCGCTGTGATGTCGCGTGCAGCATACGCGCCAGCTACTTCTCCGTAGCTTGTTGTTTTGTTGCTTTTCTTTTACCTCAATGAGATTAAGGTTATTTGATTTTTAAAAAAACAAAATTGAATTTAATTTTTCAAGGGTTGATTAATTAAAAAATTAAATTCAATTAAATATTGTTAATTTTCATTTAGAATATATTATTATAATCAGATTATATTATTTAGAATGAGACCTAAAATTTTAAATCCCTCATTAAAATATTAAATACATGTTTAGAACATAAATAATGCCTTCCATTGTTATATGAGTAAACTAGAGTTTTGTTTATTGTTAGGCTTGTTGAGTAAACTCAAGGCGCTTTAACTTGAACATTTTTAGTCTTATAATGGTGGGTTTTACTTAACTAAATTTATATGAGTAAACTCATTATCATATTAATTTAGAGGCAAGGTTAGGAATCGCATATTAGATATGTTTTTTTCCAAGAGTTGTCCCCTCACGGATCTAGGAATCACATATAATGTGATTGATAAAATGTTATCTACCTAATTTTAATTTAGTTGGTTTGCTGAGCAAACTCAAGATCAATTAAATTAAAATGAGATCCTAGTCCATTAGGAAATTATGTGATAATTTCTTGAATTAATAGTGAGGGTTGTTAGTTTGTTTAAAATAGTGAGAGTAACCAAAATATTTGAAGTCTTTATTTATTTGGTTTTACGACATAAACTAATTTTTTGCTTTTGACAAAACAGTTTTTGAAAAATGAGTACGAACTTGTCCTTGAGGAGCATTATGGATGCAAACAAATTGACTGGACCAAAATGTTCAAATTGGTTGCCTAACCTTAAAATTTTTCTTAGGCAAGAAAAGAAATTGTATGTTCTTAACACCGAGCTTCCACCTTAACCTGCGCAAGATGCCAGCAATAAGGATTGGGAATATTATCAAAGTCATATTGATGACAATAAGCAAGTTACATGTGTGATGTTAGCTAGCATGTCTCCCGAGCTTCAGAGGCAACATGAAAATATGAATGCAAGGTAAATGTTTCTACACTTTCAAGAATTGTTTGGTGCACAGAGTCGGGTGGAGAGGTTTGAGACTGTGAGAGCTCTGTTTCAATGTCGGATGGCTCATGG
Source organism: Erythroxylum longipes (assembly GCA_027563885.1). Classification (NCBI taxonomy): domain Eukaryota; kingdom Viridiplantae; phylum Streptophyta; class Magnoliopsida; order Malpighiales; family Erythroxylaceae; genus Erythroxylum; species Erythroxylum longipes. The sequence continues at coordinate 15,706 of JAOQMS010007887.1, forward strand.
ATCTTCAGTGGAACTTCATGTTCTACAGATGATTGGCTACATTGAAACATTAGGCTAATTGGGGAATGAACTAAACCTCGAGTTGAGCATTGATTTAGTGCTTCAGTCCTTTGCCCCAAGTTTTTCACAATTTATTATGAATTTTCACATGAACAAAAAGGAAGTGTCATTGGCTGAATTGCTCAACATGCTCAAGAACACTGAGGGATACCTTAAGAAGGAATCTAGTTCTGTTCTTATTGTTGGCTCTTCTTCTTCCAAGAATAAGGGTAAGACCTTTAAGAACAAGAACAAGAACAAGAACCAGAACCAGAAGGCTTCTGCTAAAGTAGCAAAGCCAGGAGGCGGTGTCAAGAAGAAGAATGACAAGGGCATCTATTTCCATTGTGGCGTAGTTGGACATTGGAAAAGGAACTACAAAGTTTATCTTGCTAGCTTGAAGGAAAAGAAGTTAAACGTAGCTTCAACTTTAGGTTTGTTTATGATTGAAATCAATATTTACCCTTTTGTTTTGCATAATCTTGGGTATTAGATACCGAATGTGGCTCTTATATTTTTAACAATGTGTAGGTACTGATAGACAATAGAACGTTGAGAAAAGGCGAAGTGGACTTACGAGTTGGTAATGGAGCAAGAGTTGCTGCATTAGCTATAGGAACCTATAATTTAGCTTTGCCTTTTAGTCTAGTACTTGAACTAAATAATTTTTATTATGTTTCTGTTATCATAAGAAACATTATTTCTATTCTATGTTTGGACATGAATGGATTTGTCTTCATTATTAAGAATAGCAGTTGTTCTTTTTATAAAGATGATGTTTATTATGGATCTGGCATGCTTACAAATGGTTTGTATGAATTATATCTTCAAAGACCAACTCTAAACATAAATAGCAAGAAAAGGAGATTAAGTGACCAAAATCCATCTTATTTCTGGCATTGTAGGTTAGGTCATGCTAATGAAACAAGAATCACTAGGTTACACAAAGAAGGATATTTAGATCCTTTTGATTATGAATCATATGAAACTTGTGAACCTTGTTTAATGGTTAAGATGACCAAACTTCCCTTTAGTGGAACTAATGAGTTGTTAGAGCTTATACATACATACGTATATGGCCCTATGTCTACTCAAGCTAGAGGTAGATTTTCTTATTCCATAACATTTACAGATGACCATTCTAGATATGGCTATGTGTATTTAATGAAATACAAGTCTGAAGCATTTGAAATAT
>JAOQMS010007907.1:0-16938 GCA_027563885.1 Erythroxylum longipes
CGTTAATCAACATGAGAGTTCAATATATTAGATCTATGATTAAGACCAATCCAATAGTTAACCTCTTCCTAAGGCCGGTTCAATTTTTAAAATAATATAAAAATAATAAGTTGTCAAATCCAATTATAATAAAAGAAATTTGTAACATACGAGGGTTCTATATCTTAATTCATGAGTAAAATTATTTTAAGTTATTAATTCATGATTAAAAGATATATAACTCTCACATATTATAAAAAAATTTAAAAATTAAATTTAAAAATTTTCTAAACCCCCGCTCTAATTTTAACTTTTCGTTAAAACTCCTTATCTTAAATTTGGGTTTAAGTTATTAATTCATGATTAAAAGATATATAACTCTCACATATTATAAAAAATTTTAAAAATTAAATTTTAAAATTTTCTAAAACCCCGCTCTAATTTTAACTTTTCGTTAAAACTCCTTATCTTAAATTTGGGTTAAAAATAATAACAAAATAAAAAGACATGAATATTACATTTGAACCAATCAAATGTTATTTACGTAATAATTAAACTTAACTTTTAAATTCGAATTGAACTAAGTAAAATTGAACCAAATTAATAATTTTATTATAATATTTTTAAATTATTTATTTAAATTAAATCTAATTAGCTTAAGTCAAGTGTAAGATTTAATTTAGATCACCATATTATTAATATTTAATTAGTTTATATTTAATATTCAGATTACGTATATTTGGTCTTTAATTTTTAACCAAAATTTATAAGAAGAGATTTTTAAAAAATTGAAAGGAATTCTTTTGAAAAAATTTAAGATTAAGATTTTTTAAAAATTTTCTTAAATTATAAAATATGTTTATATCTTTTACCCCTAATTTATTAAAAATTTGATTAAAATATATAATTTATTATATACATTTGGTAATTTGTTTAAAATATATCTATAATGATAATTATAAGTTTTCCTTTTTTTTTAGGTTAACCCAACTTAGTTAAGTTAACCTACGAAGATGTTTAGGGTCTGAATTATCGAAGGCACTTTAAAATCATTATCACGCCAAACAATCCCGCTCGTGCTATATGAGATCCAAAGGTTAGCTAAATACTACCATCAAGTATTTAACGCACAATAGCAAAGTTCGAACCCCTAACTTTGCGTAAGCGCGGATCAATCTCAGCCTTTAAACTGCAAAAAAGGGGGTTTTAATTATTTTCCATCAAATTTAAAGAAAAATTAATATGATAAAAAAGGAAGGCCTAATCTCCCATTTGCTGAGAGTGGACCAATCATGTTTAACATTTTCACTACTTTTACTTTTGACCCCAACTAAATATAGATGGTTAGTCAATAAAGACTCATTTTGACAACTTGACCCTGAAATCGAACTTGATTTGTAAACAAAGTTGAGTCTTTGCGATAGGATTCGATCACAGCCGCACATTTGTAACTGGAGCAAATGAATCTCAACGCTTATACTACTGTCTTGATATTTTCAAAACCCCTCAAAAAGCCTCACTCATTATCTCCCGTCGTCAGATTCAGTTTCGAAAAACAGGCCAGCAGAGCCTGTTTCAACAAGATTACGACAATGTCCCTGGATTTTACCATTCCTGAAGAAGGACAGAACTCGTGCTTGACTACTTGCTCTGTTTGTGAGAAGGGGCATTTCTAGAAGTTCAAGTGAAATTACTACAAACAGTCTGACCGAGATCAACTTTTCTCTGTTTCGTTGGTCTTCGTAAAAAGGAAATAGTTAACAAAAGAGACACAACCGAAATGCGAATGTCACGCACTCTTTTGGGAGCGTAGATATTTTACATCCAAAATTAATCAAAAATTTTATAAAATTTTTTTGATTAATTTAAATTAATTGAATTTTGAGTGATACACGCATCCTGTAGGAGCGTGGAAAATGTTGGGTAAAACAAGCAGAAGAGGGGGAGACAAGTATGTCTGAGAGACAAAAGCCACACAAAAGAAAAAAAAAAACTATTTAAGAAAATGAAATTAGAAAGGAAGTTAAGAAACAGAGAGGGTGAGAGAGGAGAGGCACTTTACCACTTTTTTATGTTGCACGCATCCATAGCAGAAAACAGAAGGAAGACAGAGTACTACAAAAGCCAAAAAGAAAGGCAATTGGAGAAGAGAAGAGCAAAAAAAAAGGAAGAAAATCACACCCAAAGTTTAACCACAGAGCCTAGAGGATAGAAAGATGGCAACCGAAAACTTGGGTTTTGTGGTTCTGTAGAGTTCAATAGAGAGAACTAAAGCAGAGCCTGAAAAACAAGAAGAAGAAGAAGAAGAAGCTGAAGGTGAGTGTGTGTGTGTGTGTGTCTGTCTGTCTACTGAAATGGGTTTTCTTATCACCATTCAACTAAACCTGTCTTCTTTCTTACAGGAACTTTGATCTGGCCAACTTCTTAGTTTGGATTTACATACTAAAATAGCTATTCGTTTTGGTTCAAGCTTTAGGGGTTGTAGTTCTGGATCTTGCTGTTGATTTCTCTTTCTATGAAGGCCATGCCCCTAACCTTTGAGGATTTTCAAGGGAAGGGGGTGTTAGAGTTCTCTTCTTCTTCTTTAGATTCTTTCACTCAACAACATCAACAAGCTCATCAAAACCATCATCAAGAACAGTTGCAAGAGAAGTGGCAGAGCAACAATAGCATTAAGAGCAAGCAAAACTGTTGCTTTGTGGGCAGTGAGCCCACATCTGTGCTTGACGCTAGAAGAAGTCCAAGCCCTCCGACGTCTTCGTCAACGCTGTCTTCATTCCAAGGAAGCGCTAGCGGCGGCGGTGGTGGCAGCGGCGGCGCCTCCACCGACACCACTACTAACGGAGCTGGAACCGCGGTGGTTTCCGGCAACAGCAGCAGCAACAACAACTACCGTCCCTCCTCTGTAGATATCAGTACGGAAAAATGCGTGCAACTGGGAATGGAAGATTGGGAGGGCGTGTTGTCTGGGTCTCCTAGTCAAGAGCAGTCGATTTTGAGGCTAATTATGGGAGATATTGAAGACCCATCTTTGGGATATAACAAGCTTTTACCAAGTGGAAGTGGGCCTCAAGATATGGAGTTTAATGGTGGTTTTGGGGCTGTGGATCAAGTTTTTGGCTTTGAGAACATGAGTAATGCCAACTTGATTAGCAACGTTCATGATCCTTCAACACTTCACGGACCATCTTCGGAGTTCCCTCTTCTTAGCAACAATGCGAGGATTAGTTCAGTTATGACCCAACAAAATCCTAATCCTGGAGTTCCTGTCTCTGCTAACAATCTGTTACCAGTTATGTTCCAACAACCACAACATGGGATTGAAGCCACTGAAGAGAAGCCACAGATTCTGAATCCAATCAACCAAAGCCAACATCACTTTGGTCAGAATCCGACAATGTTCTTGCCATTGTCATATGCACAAATGCAAGAACACCACCATCTCCTGTCTCCTCCCCCACCAAAGAGGCATAACCAGGGACCCAACTCTCAGGGAGTCCCAAAGGTTCCATCTTTTGATCGGAGGTCGGAGTTGTTTTTGCAGCGACAGAACCCTCATCACCAACAACAAAACGAGCTTCAGATTCTTCAACAACAACAAAGGCAAGGAGGAATTACAACAAAGCAAAAGCTAATGTGTGATGAATTGGCAATCCAACAGCTTCAGCAGGCGATAATAAACCCAATATGCCAAGCTGCAGAGCTGATCGAAACCGGGAATCTGATACTCGCGCAAGGGATATTGGCGCGGCTCAATCACCAGCTCTCTCTTCCAATTGGTAAGCCTTATCATAGGGTTGCCTTTTACTTCAAGGAGGCCTTGCAGTTACTTATACACAACAACAACAACATCAACAACTCTATGATATCCCCTTGTAGTCTTATCTTTAAGATTGGGGCTTATAAAACATTCTCTGAAATCTCACCTATTATTCAGTTTGCCAATTTTACTTGCAACCAAGCCCTTCTCGAGGCTTTTGAAGGTTTTGATAGGATTCACATTGTTGATTTTGATATTGGCTATGGTGGGCAATGGTCTTCTTTGATGCAAGAGCTATCTTTGAGGAATGGTGGTGCACCTTCTCTCAAGATCACTGCTTTTGCTTCTCCTTCTTCACATAGTGAGCTCGAGCTGGGTTTGACTCAAGAAAACCTTAGAATCTTTGCTGGTGAAATCAACATGCCGTTTGAGCTTCAAATTTTGGGTCTTGAGTCTTTGAATTCTGACTTTTCTCCATTGTCAATTCGCATATCGGAGAAAGAAGTTATTGCTGTGAATCTTCCAATTGGGTCTTTCTCAAGCTACCCATCGGTCCTACCTTTGGTGGTTAGGTACGTGAAACAGCTCTCCCCAAAAGTTGTGGTCTCCATGGACAGAGGTTGTGAGCGAACTGACCTCCCATTTGCCCACCAAGTAAATCAGGCTATTCAGTCATATTCTAGCCTGCTTGAATCACTGGATGCTGTGAATGTGAACTTAGAGGCGATGCAAAAGATTGAGAGGTTCTTGATCCAACCGTGCATTGAAAAGATCGTACTGGGTCGCCAACGTTGTCCTGATAGGACTCCTCCATGGAAAAGTCTGTTCTTGCAGTCTGGTTTCACCCCAATAACGTTCAGTAACTTCACTGAATCACAAGCAGACTGTTTAGTGCAGCGAAGTCCAGTTAAAGGATTCCATGTAGAGAAGAAACAGTCTTCACTTGTTCTTTGTTGGCAACGAAAGGAACTCATCTCAGCTTCAGCTTGGAGGTGCTGATAATGGCTATCAAGGATGTTTCAAACAATTGGTTTCACCAAATTCAATCTTTTGTTGCCAAAAGGTGCCTACCCAGTATCTCACTCCGGTTTAATTTCTGATATTGTTCAATCTCCATGTCTGTGTTTCTTCTTCTCCTATGCTAATTATGTGCTCTAGGCGTATTATTCCTAATCAAGAATCTGAACATTTTAGTAACTTGATGGATTCGAACAGTTCTCTTCATTTCTCTTCATTCTGGATATTGCCATCAACATCTTGTACTGATTTTTCTTGCTTAACGTGATCATAGTTTCTTCCTTTTGCTGGTGCGTTTCTTGGTCCAATATTTCCTCACAACCATTACTGGTTTAGTCTTCCATGTTCAATGGTTATCAAGTTCTCTGGACTTTGTCACACTGAGGACAGTCCAAATAGTGTCTCTCCTCCTCCCAATACTGTAAAAACCTAAAAGGTTCAATGGGGTCGCCATTTAAGGATTCATAAACTATCTTCTTACGTTTTCAGTTGTTCAAAACATGTTGGTCTTGTTGGGAAAAAAGCCAACCTAACAACTTTGTGTACAAGAACAACCTTACCTTGCCAATAGCTTTGGATTAGCAATTGATACATGTGCATCAACATGTACAAAAACAGCTTCCAAGTTTGTGCTCTTACTGATGTATGTAATTATGGTATAGAATCATTAAAGATTACCATATTTCAGGTTCATAGGTTCATGGCCTAAATTACACTAATTGATGGATTAATTACTACTACTTAATTTTAAAAAAAGACAAGCTTATTATAAATTTCCACCAAATGTCTGTTATGGTTGGTACAAATTGGCTCACCCTTGATTTATTTTATAATCCTATGATCAAGTGGCTATTATTTTTCTAATACCTTAAGTACATGATGATGATGATGATGATTACGATTTATCCAGCCAAGTCTTGTACCATTATTAGTTTACTTGACAAACAGCTTGTTTAATATTTTCCTTTACAAGCTTTCCTCATCAAATCACATGGGTCTCGTATGATTGGTCTCTTGGAAGGATTATTTTTTTAATAAACAAAGCTTTCTTTTTCGTCACCTTATTAATTTATTAAAGTAAGCTTTTGTTGAGCATAAGGTTAATATTAAAGGATAGAGTCCATGTTATTTTGAGTTATGTTATCTTTTTTTAAATAAGTACGGAAATTAATTATTACTAGAAAGCCAAAAACGTCGGCGCTTTAGACAAGGAAGGCAATGGTGGCACTGCAAACAACCTCATAAAGAATGTAATTAAATATTAGTAGTCTTAATAAGAAATTAAAAAAATAGTGTTGTGTGTGGTCCATTGTTAGGGACTGAAACGAAGTGGTGGTCCAATATTGAAAGCACTAGTGCTACTAACTAAAAAAGAGTGATAGCTAAGCTTATAAAAATTGTAGCTTTGAAAAAAGAAATCGAAACAAGTTAGGGGGTAAGGTTGTATATTGTTCGACATTTTCAGATTTTACGTGTTGGTGGAATTATACTGAATGTTGTTATTGTTAGTTGTATCGAGTATTACCAATTTTCGATTTCAATAAAATTACTTGAGTCGGTGGAATAGAGGGGCATGGGATTAAAGGGTCTTGTGTTCGAATCTTTCTACTTACACTCTCTCAATCGAGCCTATTGTACTGGACTTGTTTAGTGGGAAATATCAAGTTGATGTGATTTGTAGGCTATTGCGTCAATCCGAAGATTTTCGCAGTGCACATCTAAATGATAGTAACAGCAGATTTTTCCATTTCCAAAAAAAAAATAAGAGTTAATAATAAAATTGATACTGCACTGATCAAATATTTTTTTATCATGATTTAACTTACTTTTAAATTTAAATCTAATTAATTAATTTTGAATTAAACTGATAATTTATTATAATATACTAAATTATTAATTTAATTTAATTTAATTTAATTTAATTTGGCTGAACTTAAAAATTAATTTAATAAATTAAAAGTTTTATGGAAAAAGCTTTTTAAAAAACTTTAAAATATCAGAGTTTTAAAAAAAGTGTATGCAAGATTTGTGTACCCATATCAACGGAGGTTTCCTTGGCTGTGATTGAGAGCAGGGAACAAATACGTACAAGTGATCATCATGGACACGTGGCTACTTAGAAACGCAGGAACTACGTGGGGCCACAACCCACTGTTTAGAACTCGACCAAGTTTGATGTACCAAACACTGATCCAACGATTGTGACTTGTTGTCTCATGTGTAGCTATTAATGCTGGAGACACTGACACTTTGAAAATGACAAGTGTAAAGAACTAAAGATATACATCTTCCTCGCTCAAGCAACTTGACAAGTGGGACCCAAAAAGCAGAACGAAAGGTCGCAATCGTAGAGGTTCCACGTGGACGGCCAGAAATGAAGGAACAGGACGTGACAATGTACGAACAAGTTGATGATCACAGTCCACATCCAAACATCAATGGATGGTAAGAATTGGGAATAGAAGAGGACCCGCAAGGTGCACAGTGATTGGTCAAGGTACACTTGCTTGCCTAATTTGCGATCAGCTACGCAAGTACTACATCATGCAATGTCAATATCAAGCGATTCTGACCGTTCGATCGTTGCAGTTATGGGATAATTACAGAATGATTGGTCAAAAGTGGGTGATACAAAACGTCTGATTGAATGCTTTTGAGTACGCTGATTGCTTGCTTTTGTTTGCACTTTCTTCTTTCTTTGTTTGCTTGTTGGGTACCGTAGACTTCCAATTTTCCTTACCCCTCCAATTTCCACGTCACGTTTTGTAATTCAATTTTTTAAATGATAAAAATCAAAATATTTTTGCCCCTAACAGGTGTCAAGTTGATAGAGTGAAGATCACGAAACTAAAAGATCCAATGTTCGAATTCCCCTACTTACACTCTCTCGACCGAGTTTATTGTACAGGGTTTACCTAGTGTGGAGTACTTGGTTTGTATGATTTACGAGCTATTGCTTTAATCCAAAAATTTACTAGTACACATCCAAAAGATAGCGACTACGGGTTCCTCCATTCCAAATTTTTTTTGAATGTATACAATAATTTATACTAAAAATTATTTTCTTGACTTAAATATATGATCTGATAGTCACAAAGGAACAACTTTATCAGTTATTTCAAAGCTTACTCTCGTAATTAAATGATTAAATAATTTAATTAATAATTTTTAAATTTAATATATCTATAATCCCTTTTTATTCATTTCACTAATTATTATTTACATTTGAGATATTTAAATTATTATACACATAATTTTTTACTAATTATGATTTTTTACTAATTATATTATTTCATAAAGACTAATTATTTGTTAAATATTATTTAATGTTAAAAGTAGATTTTTTAATAATATGTAATATCTCAATTTGATTTTTGTCTTCTTAATGCATACTTGTGGATTTGTGTCGGTGAATACTTCTACGAACAATCATTGCAGATTAAGTCAATGATACATGTCACATGCTAACAAAGTCTTCATTACATCAAGTCAAGGAACCACCCAAAAGTCTTAGGTTTAACTATAATTGTAGTAGTTATTATTTTAAATATCAAATTCTATTTTACAATTTAATATAAACTATAAGCTAACAGAGAAGACAGTGAAAAAAATAAGAAACCCAATAATAAAAAATGACAAAGTGTGAACGATGTTGAAGTTGTGAATTTCAATTACACGTAATTTATTATTAATTTTGAATTAATATTTAATTTTTTATTTTAAAAAAGGGTCATTTTCTGCTCGAGGAATGTCTTTAGCATGGAGAGAGTTCTTATTCCACCCCCTAAGGGGTGGTTGAGTTGGTAGAGTGGAGAGGCATGATATCAAAAGGTTTTGTGTTTGATTCCTCCTAATTACATTCTCTCGATTAAGCCTGTCGGCTGTTGTACAGAGATTGTATAATGCAAAGTATTCGATTGGCGTGATTTGTAGATTATTGCGTCAATTTAAAGGTTTACTCAATACGTATTAAAAAAATAACGACTATAATTTTCTCCGTTAAAAAAAAAAGTTCTTTTTTCAATAAAATAATTGAACCCCGCGTGAAGTTTAACCAAAAGTTGCCTTCAATGAGGTTTCACTTCATAGTTAAAAGTAAGTCTTTGATTTAAAACCTAAAATAGACCTTTAAATCATAAAAATTTTAAATAACGTAAATTTTATTATATTATATTTTTTTATTTGATTTATTTCAATACATAATTTTGTTAAAAATAATTAGTTTATTAATTAATTGGTCAATTTTTTTAAATTAATAAATTTTTATAAAAATAATTTAATAAATTATCATTTAATAACTTTTTCAATTAAAATTCAAATCCTTCGATTATTAAAAATAATATTTTTCAATAATATTTCAAATTCTTGACATATTTTTAAAATATTAGTTACAATAGCAAGTTGTTAGTCTAATTAAAATTAGAAAAATCAATCATTAGAAAATTAATAAGAACTATTATTAAAAAAATATTAGAGTTGATTTTTAAAAAAATAAACTTATTTAATTTTGTAATATCAACTCGAATTTAAAAAATAACGCTAAAATTTTGTACCACATAAGACAAATGTGTCACATATAAAACTTATTAGATTAACATTTTTTAAAATCCTACAACTAAATTAACTCTAAATGTTCACATATTTTTAATTTGTTAAATAAAAAAATTTACAAGTCGTATAAATATTTTACGTGACAGTCACATGATAAGTATATAAATTCGATATGGTTCATCGTATTATCTAATCTAATCGAATTGATAACTTAACGTCGGAGTATTTTTGTTACGAAATTGGAATATTTTATACGTGACGTTATAAAATTGAGTAAAATTTAATATTATTTTAACTACATGATTTTTTTTTTCTTCATTTTGGTAAAAACCAAATTGAATGAAAGGCAAGCCCTTTTGAATGGACTTGTCTGCCTTTAGTCACTTTCAAAGAGGTGAAAGCAGATTCTGAGATAGAGAGCACCCAACATAACCTGCAACGCAAGCATCTTCCAGATATGGAAGGCCATAAAAGCAACACACTTTTTTTCTTATTCAATTTTTTGAAGCTCTAAAGAAAAGCAACTTTTGATTAAGGAATTGAGGTGAAGCACTTTTGTCTTGAAGAAGCCTCCTAGGAGTTCGGGATTCGGTTAAAATCTCACTAACAAAAGATATGCTCGATGCCTCAAATTCAAGGAATCACATGTTCCGTATGTATTTTTATCAGGTTCTATTAAATTTTATTTACGCATATTTATGTAAATCTCACATAAATATATAGATAAGATTTAATGTAATAAAATTAAAAAATAGTAACTGAAACAGAAGATTTGACGTACAAATTGAAAGAGAAAAAGAGTCACCTTTTGCTTCTTCCATGTTCAAAACACTATCTTTGCACCTCACTTGATATATTTAAATTCATTTTATTAAAAAAATAATAATTAAAAAGTTTAATTAATTCCGATTAATATAACTATAAAAACTTAGTTTTTCGATTTATCTTAATAATCAGTCGTTTATTAACGAATTAGTCGGTTTTCATAAACTAATCGATTTTTATAATTAAATTATAATTTTTAATTGTTATTCATTTTTAATTGTATACTAATTTTATTACTGTTTAATATCGATTGAACCTTTTAAACTTTAAATCTCATTTCTTATCAGTTTAATTATTTATTTATTTTTAAAATATTAATAAAAATGATATTTACAAATTATCATGTAATATTGAAAAAATAATAACCCTTGTTCGATCATATGATCACGTAGAGGTTAGAAAAGAACAACATACAGAAATCAAATGGTCCCTATTGATTTGTTACAGATGTATACAAATCATTTTCTATATATTCCATTTGCTAACATAAGCTTTGCTGTTTGTTCGAATTGTATTTTTGATGAGATGGGTCCAAAAACCAAAATTATTAGGCAATTAGTTGCAAGAACTTATTCCTTCCTTAGTAACTTATAACCAAAAATAAAATAAAATTATTAGGCATTCTTGACGTAACAAGACAATCTTTTCACTTTTTTTGTTTTGAACGGAGGAACTTGTAATTGTTATCATTTGCATGCATACTGTGTAAACTTTTAGATTGATACAATAGTCTGCAAATCACACTAATTAGATACTCAGCATTAGACAGTAGATAAGTCCTGTACAACAGATTCGATCGAGAGAGTGTAAATAGGGAGATTCGAATACAAAATCTTTTAATCTCATACCTCTAATTTTACCAACTCGATCACTCCCTAGAGGACGCACCCTTCTCCACACTATATCTAATTTTATAATATTAATAATAAGCATAAAAAATATTAATCAAATATAAAATATAATTCAATGTCAAGAATTAAAATATAAAAAATCAATCAATGTTAATTTTTTTATTTTCTTATAAATATAATTAATTATCAACTCGGATGATTAACGTTGTGGGTCTATTCACATTAAATAGTATTTTTATTATTTATAACAATAGCAATCACTAGTAATTACAAAATTCAAAATTTCTAAACATATTTACGTGAGTGTACGCGTGCATGAAAGGTTCTTACGATCCTTTACTTCCATCCTCCTTTCTTCTATACTTTATAAGATTCTTGCCCACCATATCTTCTCCAACCCTTCTTTTAAGTTTGATTTCTGTTTGTTAAAAATTTTCCCATCACTTTCCATCATTTTCTTTCTCCATTTTCTTAGTCAGCTTAGAGACAACGCATTCTTCGCTCCCCACAAGTTCTTCTTTGGTGAGTTACTTGTCCATTTTCCAATCTTAACAATAATGTGCCAAATCCAAAAGCAAGCGCTCAAAGCTTGTCAAAAGCCATCAATGGGTAGGACCCTCCAATAAGAAACTAAGCACTTGATAATCTCATTGGTCTCCCATTGCCATCACTCTTCATCCTCAAGCCTCTTTGTATCTTATTTTATTTTTGGTGGAGGTTTGGCTCCACACCACTTTTTGCATGGATTTGTTGGCGACTTCCCATACCATATATAGTTTTCTCTCCAATCTCCATCTCCTCTTCTCTTATCTTCATCTTTCTCTTTTGCATATATGGGTTTTTATCTCTTTTAGGTCAACCCAACTTTCATTTCTCTCTTGTCCCTTTCATGGTTTTCTTGTGTTTAAGTTGTCACTTTTTATAAGAATTTGTCCTTAACAAATCTGCTTAGCCTTAAGTGTTTGTTTGCTTCTTGGTCAATGGAGTAAGCGATTCACAATTGAAAGTAAAAATATAATAGATAAAAGGTCGTAACTATTTATGAACAATTTTATAATATTTTTATTATTTATAACAAAGTTGATCGAAGATAATTACTCCAATGATTCATCACAAAGCATTTTCCATAATACATGCATATTGGTGTAGGTATAAATGCATTGAACTGGGGCTCTTGAATCGTTGATCAAGTTTGTTACTCAAATTGTTTTATAGTTCTAAAGAAGGAGATAATATTAGGAGGAACTCAAGGATACAAACCCGACAAGTATTGCAATTATTATTATTGAAGATTATGAATAGACAGATAGGTGAAGCCAAGAAGAAAATGTTTAAGCAAAACAAGTCTATCTGAAAATTAGATAGTGCCATAATTAGGTGGTTGTCATGTCATTCGGATCTAATCCTTTGTGCTTACTTTGTTTCACGCAATTTTATTCATATATTTTTTGAGCCTCAAATATTAATATGTATGAGATTGCATAGAACAAAATAGGTATAAGATTGTGGGTACAGAGAATTTTGTTCTCGTGTCCTTTGACATAAAATTGTTGAATATTTATAAATATAATTAGATATTTTTAATTTATATTTAATAAGTGTAATTATATATTAATTACATAAAACAAAAATAACGCTTTTATGTGATTTGTACGAATTTTAAAAATTATTTATTAAATAAAAAGTTTGATATTGGATTAAAAATTTTCAAATATATATATATTGTTAAGCGATTGTTTCATTACAAAAGCTTACGTTATTGTATGAGGTCAATTTAATTTGTTTTATATATTTACTAACATAACCATCTTAAGTGAAAGCTCTTTGAACTTAAAATTTACACAGATTCACTTTACCTTGTACTGAATAATAAGTAGTTGGTAGGATTTGAACTCACGATCACTTGATCACAAAAATTCTGATACCATATTAATCGATCGTTTCATCATAAAAACTTAAACTATTATGTGAGGCTAACTTAATAGATATTCTATATTTACATACACATATAATATATATATATATATATATATATAAGTAATAAGTTTAGGTTATGGACAAGAGGTGGACTTTGTTTCTATTATAAAAAATACGGGAGAGGACGGCAGATGAAGGTTGACAAATGACATCGTCCTTCATTATTTGCGGGAGAAATGGCGGTCGACAGGATTATCATGTAAGAACGCGTTTTCGGGAATAAGGTTGACGACACGTCTTCCAATCATGTAAGAGAACTGGAAAGTCAACAAATTCACTTTCAAATTTGGCGTATGTTATTATTCCATGCGTGTTAGGTAAATGGAATAAATTACAGGTTCAGATAAGTAAGTAAGTCATTCAATAGATTAATAATTTAAAGGATGAGTCTAGGAGTACCCGATAAAATTGCTCCTTTGTAATCACAAGGTTTAAGTTACGGAAATAACTTAAAATACAAAGGAAATGTTGTATACATTATGACCCTTTCTAAATTCTTATAAAGCTAAAAGTTTTGTGTGTTAAATGAATGTTTCACCACAAAAGCTTAAGATATTATGTGGAGCTAACTTAATTGATTTTATATATTCACTAACAAATCCTCTTAAGTGAAAGTTCTTTGGACTTGAAACTTGTAAAAATCACTTTACCTTGTGCTGAATTATTAATAGGTAGATGGTAGAGTTTGAACTTACGACCACCTAGTCGTAGAGGCTCAGATACCATATTAAACGATCGTTTTATCACAAAAGCCTAATTTATTGTGTCAGGCTAACTTAATTAGTTTTATATATTCACTGACATCGTGCACATGGTATGTTAATTTTTAATAAATTAATTTAATTTAATTAATATTTATTTATTGTAGTATATTAAGACTTAGAGTATTAATGAAATTTTTTATTAATTATTGTTGTTGTATATTCTAAATATATTATTATTCAAAGTTATTAATAATTCATAAATTACACATTATATATATATATGTTACTTAGAGAAATAAAGATTAAATAATAAGTTTGTTTTAATTATTATCTATTAATTTTATAATTATTTTACCACATTGGGCTATTCAAAATTGCAATAAATAACGGATTGATACTTTAGGCTGAGACGGCCCTATTCTCAACTCCACGTTTTCAAGGAGGTTCTATAACCCACACACACATCTTACCCAAGCTTCATCGTCTTCTTGATAGACATGGTGATAGGTTGGGCCTCTCATAGAATGCTTGAGCCCAAATACATTATTTTTATTGGATTTCAAATTAAATTAAATTTATTTATTATTTATAAATTAAAATAATTAATTTTATCTTAATAAATATTTATTCAAAATATATAATTTATGACTTATTATATTTTCTTTAAAATAATATTTTCTTAAAATATTTATCAAACACTTGTAATATAAGATGAACCAAGACTCAAGCCACCATTTGATAGATGCATAAGAACTAAATCTGTGTAATGTACGCAATCAAACTGGATTGAAATGGTGAACTACTCAAATGCAAAATCAGAAACATGAAATGCTTCACTTTAAGAGAAGCATGTATTAACATTTTCAATAAAGACTAGACAAGTATACTATCATAGCAATCACTTTCTAGTTTCTACCCTCCTTTCATTTGTTACAATTAGGTAAAGGGATGACAAATGCTGGGTATGGCTTGAGGCTCGAACCAGCTTGAGTTCAACTTGGTTCGACTCGAGCTATTTTTTAATAAAAATGTAAAAATAATATTGTTTTTTGCAAAAAGATATTGTTTTGTTTATATTTGTTAGCATCAATTGAGGTTGGACTTGAATAATCCAAGCTCGAGGCTTGACTCGAGGTTCGGTCAATCAGGAACTGAACTATTGACGTTGAGCTAAACTGGGCAGGTGGACCGGCCTTAATCCTAAATGTCATCTCTAATTTGGTATGGTAATAAGTTGTTAAAATAATGTGTAATCTAGTACGGAAATAAAATGCTTCAAAACGACGACGAACTAGCAAGGCTAAACTGAACATCTTCTTGTGCTGGGTTATGGATCGATGAACGGAAGCGATTTTGATCAAATTTTGGAGAATGGCGAAGAAAAGCCTCCAACTTAGGCGCGGAGAAGAAGAGGAAAGCAATGAATCGGATAAGTTAATGAGCGAAGAAGAAGCAGAAGAAGAAGAAGAAGAAGAAGAAGAAGAAGAAGCAGAAGAAGAAGAAGAAGAGGAAGAAGAAGCAGAAGAAGAAGAAGGGACACAGCGTCCGAAGAACACAAACGGTAAAAAGCCAATCACGGAGTACGAGAAACAGAGACTGTCGAGAATAGCAGAAAACAAAGCGAGAATGGAGGCTCTGGGTCTTCACAAAATGTCCTCTTCTTTCATGGGCTCTTCCCAGAAGTTAAGTCAGCGAAAGGGCAAGCGCAAGGTCGCCGACGAAGACGACGATTATTTGCCGAACAAAGACGACGACGAAGACATTAGTGATGAAGATTTTCCCGGTGGTAGAACTTCTTCCAAGCCCAGTAAAAACAAGGTATCATTACACTTGCTTGTACACTGTTGGGTCCAATTACGTGCATATTAAGAACAGTTGTGGTTGTTCTGTTTTCTCTTTTGATATTGGACATTTTTTAGCATTGAAGTGTTAAGGAAGTAGGCCAACAAAATTGAATGAGTTGTTTCAATACTTTACCTGGACATGTTATTGTTTATCTGTTTTCAGGTTAAGAATAAAGATTACAAGCTTAAAAATAAAGTTCCTGAAAAGAAGAATTTTAGCAGAGAAGACTCTGTGAAGCAACATGATGATGAGTTAATGCAAGTGAGCTGTTTTTTCATTTACTTATTAATCCTATGTTACTTGGGTTCCACAAGAAGTAAAAGATGAACTTATAGCAATACATTACAGGCGATTGCTCTATCACTTGGAGTAGATAGTGTAAAACATTCAACCTTGAAAGAAAGGAAAGGAAATGGTCGTTTTCAGGAAGATGAAGGAAAAAGAAAAAGAAAGAAATCGGTATTGATATAGTCATTTTCAGGCTATGTCGTATGTATTTTCCTATTTGGTAAATGCCAATTTCAATCTAACATGTTCTCTATGATGTTTCCTTGTTTTTGGTGAACAGTTCAGTAGTCGAGTGAAGATGACTGAGGATGAACTGATCTTACACTTTTTTCAGTTTGATGGTAAATTGTGTACACTTACTCTTTGTTTGTGATCTGGGGAGAGATGTTAAGTCCATAAAGTTTTGCAAAACTCTTGACAAAGATTTCATTTTGTTTTTGGGTTTTAGTTCATAAAGTCCTTGAAGAGTGATCAAACCCTTAAGTTGGCCAATACTGTTTTGCAGAATTAGGAAGAGGGCTCATAAATAGAAGAGATTTGCAAAGAGTAGCCACTGCTCATGATTTTATGTGGTCGGAGAACGAAATAGCCGATATGATACATTGCTTTGACAATGATGGAGATGGAAAGGTCAGTTGTTGCTGTCTTTCCCTTCTGTTACCTTTATATATGGTATCTCCTGGGGAATTAAATCATTAGCCATCAATAACTAGTTTTGGTTGGAAGGAAGTTGGTGTTTTTTGTAAGATTGTCCAGCATATTCCGAACCTTCAACAGTTTCATGGGCTTGCTTCGTAAGCGATTGCTATAACTTGTGAAGATGTTTATGTAAATCAAACATGGTGTAGGAACTTGTAATTGTCATCTTTTCCACTGCTGTGTCCAAGTTGTTTGATGTGTTGTTTCTTTCGTTTTCTTTGACTCCTCTGGAGATTAGAAACACTTTGCTGGTTCAAGTCATATGCTTATATCCTATTCTGCTTTCCATTCACTTTCTTAATGCAAGTTCCTATTGATATTTGAACTCATGCTTGTTTATTGTGAATTGCAGCTAAATCTGGATGATTTTAGGAAAATTGTTGTTCGGTGCAACATGATTCAAGGATCTGAAGATAATTGATGGTATAAATTCTTGATGACC
>JAOQMS010007928.1:0-16934 GCA_027563885.1 Erythroxylum longipes
AAGATACTCACTTTAATTCATATATGATTTTAGGTACAATTTGGAAGCAAAGAAATTAAAGTGAGTCAAAAGCACTATATTTGGGCTACTTTCTGAATATTAATTTTCACTTTTCTTTACGGAGCAAGAAAAAGAAAATTAAAAGAAAAGAAAAAAATTCAAAGACGGAGAATTAAAAGTGCTTGCTGGAAAAATAAAGAAAAATTCAATAGCAGCTGAAAAAGAAACGACAACCCATGAAGAGAAACCCAACACTAAAACGGCAGAAGGTGGAGAGCAAAATGCAGTATGTGTAATGCAGACAACATCTGCATGAGGAATAAATTTCAAGAGCTCTGCAAAAGTTATTAAAAAGTTAGTGTATACAATAGTTGTGGATCGAAAAACCATTAAACTTAATTCTTCAAATCATGAACAGTAGGGAGAGAGCTTAGAGGCAGCGGAAAGAAAAGAAGAGAATAGTAAGAGACGATGGAAAATAGAAGAATGGCGATAGAAACAAAGTGAGAAGAGAAGAGAGGAGTCAATAGTAGGTCAAGACCTTAATTTTTAATTGTTAAATCAAGCTATAGTAGGCTGTTGGGAAGAGAGGAGATCTATGGCTTGAAAGGCTCGAGAATAGGGAGAGTTACGGGAGAGGAAAAGGGACGTGAATAGTGATGGTAACCTACACAAATTTTATTTGTCTCATCGATGACAGTAGCTAGGAGGAGAGTTTGTGCAATAAAGAACCCAATAGGGGCTTAGATTGGGAGTATTTTTATAGGGGTCGAAGGATTTTCTTTGGAGAGAATTATGGAAGGCTATGTTCTTGACACTAGTTCGGAAGTGATATCGACACAGATGACCCAGGTTGAGTATTCTTTTATTGTTTTGTTTTTTCTTTTTCTCCTTAGCAATTGATTATATTATCTTGTTTAGATTGATTAGGTACTTGAATGATAATGATTTTAATGCTCTATTAAATTGTTTCTCATGAAAACCTATTGCTAAAATCGAATGCAATATTTAATCATTGTATTCCCGATTTATGTGTAGCAATTAATGGTTCCAAATCAGTAAAGATAACATAACATAGGTCAAATAATCTGAGCTTGTATGATTATTACCTAAATTAGTCTATTTTTCTGATTCGTAATGCAGTTGTCCGGATAAACTTAGAGAGCTTCTTCTAGGTTTCCTAATAGTTAGGGTTAATTAACCAGCGCTTTATAATTAACTAGGATCTAAGGAAAAATAGGGATTAACAGAGCTTGTTGTTAATCCACGACTAATAATTGCCAAGAGAGATAAAAGAACAACAAATCAATAAATTATGCTTAATTACGGTGTAGGCTAAGATTGAACTAAAGAACCAGATCCCTACCGAATTCCCCAATTTTATCATTTTTTACATGTTTTCTTTAATTTCTTTTCATTAGGTTTATTTTATTTTATTTTATTATTAAATACAAAACACCTCATTACCTAAACATCAATTAATTTGATTTTATAAACTAACTGAACACTCCCTGTTGGATTGACTTAGACTTACCATTGCTGCAGTAGTAGTCTAGTTATTTTATTTTGACTAGCGTTATGACACACCGGTCATTAATTCTTAAAAAGTATCACTTATTAACAAAAAAAATTATAATGATAGGACCAAATACAAGAAAGCATTAACCGAAAGTCTCAAAACTTTGAAACTGTTGATGAGAGTCAAGCATATCTTGATGAAGTGGGTGGTAGCGACCCCCATAGAAGGATTTTCTGCTTATATTCATTTTCGAAACACATGTTATTCGCAATCCTCCACATCAACTACAGTTAGATCTAGCAGGTAGTTTGCATCAAATGATAGAGTCCTCTAGTATAAGAGCACAATGGACAGGTTGGCAATTCAGTTACAATAGTTGATGGAGTACATAGCCCAACTCTGTAATGAGATGGATTAATTAAAGGGGAGGAACAATACTTCATCGTAGTAGTCAAAGCTTCCACCTTCACCACCTGTATAAGTGAATGCATTTGATGTTTTGCTACACTTAAGTTTTTGTATAAATTCTTAATTTACAGTTAATTGCAACGATTACTTATTCATGTACATTTTAAATTTTTATTATATTAACAATCAGGATATTGTTTACTAATATTTATCAATTGATGTTATATTATTTATAGAAATTAAATGTACAAAAAATTCATAAGAATATGAATCAAAAACTCAAGTAGGAAGAGAGAAATGGGAGTGGAAATTTATTAAAGTTAAATTTCCTGACGAAGCAAAAAAATACAATTCCATCACTAATTAGCAACAGAATAAATAAAATTAGTTACCTATGGAATATTTCACTCAATCAGTAAAAGTTTAGCGACAGTTAATGTTTCCATTAGTAAATTTAGCAATAAAAACATATACATTTGTTGATAACATTAGCGATGGACATACGATTTACCATTGGCAAATTCACAGAAAGAATATTGGGATTTTGTCCTCAAATTAGAGACAGAATTCTATAAAGCCGTTGGTAAATTTTCTTTAACTTACTAGTGAAAATTCAAAATTTTATTACTAATGGTACTTACAGATATATAAGCTTTCGTTGCTAAATTTACCAACGACCGTTTCTCTGACATTTCTTTCCAATTCCAAATTTATATCTCGATTAAATCTTTTCCATCGGTAATTTCCATCACAAAACCTTTTTTTCTTGTAGTGACCACTCTATACCTTTAGCCAATATAACATGCCCTAAAACTATACCTTAGTCTACCAAAAAATGGCATTTTTCCTAATTAATCACAAGGTTAGTTTTAATGCATTCTTCCAAGATAAGAGCAAGATTCTGATAGTTTTTCATTAGTGTGTGTTTTTTAAGTACTTGGCATATGTTTCTTATGTAATAGGTTGTTATTGTTGTGTGTTAGGATTATTTTGTATGTTTTTGTTTAGTTTAATCTACATTGTTATTGATGTTGATTTAAGGTCAGAAGATCATTTTAATGTAGGAATGGAGGGTAACTTTGCGATTGAGTTGGGGACCAAGATAGGAGAAGAGAAGTGAAGGAATTATAACAGAAGAACCTATGATAGTGGGTTTCATGCCAATTCTCACGATCGTGGGATGCCTAACACGAAGATACATGCTGGGTTCACTTATTTTTTTAGGTTTTCGTGACTGTATGAGGATAAAAATCTTAGGGTTGAAGAGGATATATGGAGACTTGCCTTCTTGAGTAAAAACATAGGTTTAGACCCCTGAGAGAGATAGAGAACCAAGGTTTTTCATTCATAATTGCGCAAAGAGCATACCAGTGCCAGATTTTGCAGATTCGGGCAAAAAAGACGAGGAGTTTGATTCATTTAGTTCTCTTTCATTTTTTCTCTTCTAGCATTTGTATGATGGATTAGTTGATTGTTTGGGAAGTTAATGACATCATGAGTGGCTAATTTATTTGTATAGATTACTTTTAAACTTCTTGTTGAACTCCTATTTTGTTGATTTGAATGAATGATGTTTTTTGAATGAATGATGTACTTATACCTTGCAATATATTGAGAGATAGAGTTAGGTAATTTGTGTAGGGTTGTACAATGAGAATTGGAAAACCCACATTCATTAAGTTAATTAATTAGTTAGAGAGAGATCTTGTTTAATTAGTTAATCACCCATAAGATAACTTAATAACTAGTTGAATTGGTGGATTGATTTTGTAGATTGAGATATTGCTTAATCATCTCCACTTGATTTGGCTAGGGACAATTAACTACACCTTAAATACAATAGGACATCTTAGATGAGGCAAAATTCAATTAAAAAAATAGGGGGGAGATCAGATAGGGAAAAAGTGATCTCTACTTGTTAAAATCTTGAATTCCAAGTTTCTGCATTTTTGCATAATAATTTATACATTTTTAGTTGTTTAATATAATTTAATTTTCCAGTTTATATCCATTTTAAAATTGGTTCTTAAACTAAAATCAATCTAAATTAAGTGATGCCTAAGCATAATCCTTATAGGATCGATCCGTATACTTGCAATTTTAAGTAGAAAACTAGTAGTTTGTTTTCCATTCAACAAGTTTTTGGCATTATTGCTAGGAATTGTTTGTTTAGCATCTTGTTTAGTTTAGGTTACTTTGATTTAAGAGGCTTTGATACTTTTCCTTGTGTATTTGCATGTGCATGAACACAAGGAGCACATGAAGATTGACTGAATTTAGTGAGGAAGAGTTATTCAATATCATAAGGTAGGAATGAGAGTTAACAAGAGCGAAGCACCAAGACGTTATATGAAGAAATATGGCAGAAGAAGGAGAGCAAGGAGGAGTTCAGAGGACATTGATGCACTTTATGAGGCCAGGTTTCAGTCGTCAAGGAGTTGCAAGGCAGTGATTCAAACTAATAATTTCGAGATTAAGCCGACACTCCTCAATATACTTCAAAGTAATATACAATTTTATAGGCTATCTAACAAAGATCCTAATGCCTATGTTGCAAATTTTTGGAGATTTGCGATGCCTTTCATTTTAAAAGATGTCTAATGATGCCATGAAGTTGTGGTTGTTTTCTTTCATTTTGAGAGATCAGACGAAGGTGTGGTATGACTCTTTTAGTTTATGACAGATCACTACTTGGGAACAGCTAGCTGAAACATTCCTTGCTAAATACTTCTTGTTGACTAAGACAACAAGAATCATAAAGGAAATCACAAATTTTCAACAGAGTGATGGGGAGTCTTTATATGAAGCCTGGGAGAGGTTTAAAGAGTTACAGACAAGTTGTCCCTACCAAAACCTTCTGAGGGAGTTCCTATTGCAGACATTCTACAATGGTAGAAATCAGAGCACAAGAGGAACCATAGATGCAATTGCTAGAGGTTCTTTGATGAGAAATACTATTGATGCAGTTCATGACTTTTTGGAAGAATTGATAAGCAATTTTTGTATATGGTTAAGTAAGAGGAGTAGATAGGCGAGAAAGGACCGAAAAGGTATGATCCTGATTGACTCCGTTACAGCTTTACAAGCCCAGATCACAACCCTTAGTAAGCAGTTGAGCAACATGCAAGGAGCATCTTCATCTACAGTCAAAGCTATGTAATTACAGTATGAGTTATATGGGCAAAACAACCATGGCTTAACTAAATGTTTCTTGTTGGGGGCCAGTGATACAGAAGAGGTAAATTACTTGGGCCAGCCGCAAAGAGGTAATAATCCTTACTCTAACACTTACAATTTAGGGTGGAAAAACCACACAAAATTTTCTTACAGTACTAACAATAAAGGTGGCCAAGCAAAACCATAAGGACCTCCTAGATTTAGCAAGATCGACTTGGATCAATGGAGAGAAAAATGGACAAGTTGATGGATGTTTTGGGGTCCAAACTAGGCAACTCTAGAAGAGAACCAGAAGAGGATGTTTTCTAGCTAGGAGGAAAGTCAAAAGAGGATGGAGGCAAAGTTTGATCAAATTGTGAAGAACCATACCTCATCCATCCACAACTTGGAGGTTTAGGTAGGTTAAATTGCTAATGCTTTGTCTTCTAGAAGTGCAGGTAGTCTACCAAGCAATACTGAGGTCAACCCAAGGGAACAACTCAAGGATATTACACTTTAAAGTGGTAAGCAAGTGGAGGAACCAAGTGTGTAAAAGGATAGTCAAGAAAAAGGGAAAGGTAAGGAGATAGAAGAGGAGAAAGAAGAAGAAAGGCCCTATATACCACCACCACCCTATAAGCTTAAACTTCCATATCCATAAAGGGTAAGACAACATTAGGTGGATACTTAGTTTTCCAAGTTTTTGGAAAAACTAAAGAAGCTACAAATTAACTTTTCACTGGTGGAAGCCTTGGTGCATGGATAATCAGACGATAACTTTGATAGAAAATTGTAGTTTGATCATATCAAGCCAAATTCCTTCAAACTACAAGATCTAGGGAGTTTTACTATTCTATATGTTTTTGATTACTTTGAATTTCCTAAATGCTTATGTGATTTAGGTGCAAGTATTAACTTGATGCCTTTGTCTATTTTCAGGAAATTGGGACTAGGAGAGTTCAAGTCGATGCCTATGCTAATTTAACTTGTGGATCATTCCATCAAGAGATCATTTGGAGTTGTAGAAGATGTATTAGTAAAAGTGGACAAATTTATTATTCCCGTTGATTTTATTGTGTTGGATTTTGAAGTTTATAGAAATTGTCCACTAATTATGGGTAGGCCCTTTATGAATACTGGTAGGGCATTAGTTGATGTGCATGAAGCGAAACTTGTATTGAAAATTGGTGATGGGCAGGTTGAATTTAATATGTCAAAAAATTTGAAGAAACCGATGGATTGTAATGTATATATGAAAATTGATGTTCTGGATGAGTGTGTCAAGGAGGTTGAAGAGGAAGTTGATGAAGTGCACAGGGATGAGAGTGTGAAAGAAGAGGAATTATGTGACGAAGTTGATCTAAAGAAGCTGGAGAGAACAGATACACCCACACCACTTTCTATTATTAAGCCTCCCACTTTAGAGCTTAAACCCTTACCTTCCCATTTCAGATACATTTTTTAGGTAAGAACCATATTCTACCCATCATTATCTCCAACCAATTAGATTGTGAGCAAGAAGAGAAAGTGGTGGAGACCATTAATAAGAGGGATAAGATGCTGCTTTCAAACATAATAGAGGTGGAGATATTCGATGTGTAGGGCTTGGACTTCATAGGACCATTCCCATCCTCCTGAGGTAACACTTACATATTGGTTAGGGTTGATTATGTTTCCAGGGGGTTGAGGTAATATCTATTCTAACTAATGATGGCAAGGTGGTTCAAAAGTTCATTAAGAAGATTTTTACTAGATTTGGGGTGCCTAGAGTGATTATAAGTGATGCAGGGAGCCATTTCTGCAACAAACCATTTAATGCTCTTATGAGAAGATACAATGTTCATCATAGAGTGGCTACCCCTTACCACCCCCAAGCTAGTGGCCAAATGGAGGTGGTGAGCAATGAGTTGAAGAAGATCTTGGAGAAGGTAGTGAGCACTTCAAGAAAGGATTGCACTTTGAAGCTAGATGATACCTTATGGGCTTACAAGAAAACTTTGAAAACACCAATAGGTACCACACCATATCGAATTGTGTATGGAAAGGCTTGTCATTTACCATTGGAGTTGAAGCATCAAGCCTATTGGGCAGTAAGGAAGTTGAACATAGAATGGAAACTAGTAGGAGAGAAGAGATTGTTGTAACTTGATGAATTGGAAGAGTTGATATTTAAAGCTTATGAAAATGCTAAGTTATACAAAGAAAGAGCAAAAAAGTGGCATTATGTTCACATAAAAAAGAGGGAGTTTAAGAGTGGAGACTTGGTTCTTTTATTCAATTCACGACTTTGGTTATTTCCCAAAAAGCTCAAGTCAAGCTTTCAAGTGTTTCCCTATGGAGCTTTGGAGTTGGAAAATGACAAGGGTGAAACATCCAAGGTCAATGGGCATAAATGCAAGCCATATTAAGGAGGGACCTATTCACAAGAAAGGGAAGTCATCTATTTCCTTTCTTCCACTTTTTAGTTAATGCATGTGGAATGGTCAAGCTAATGACCTTAACTTAGGATGTTTACCTTTCTTTTATTTGTCTTTGTTTACTTATTTGCTTGATTTATTTGGTTGTGATTATGTTTGATTTGAGTTTGCTTGGTGTTTATTTGGATTTTGTTTGAGTTTTAACTTATTTCCTCTTAAAATTCCTTATTGGTTGGATGATTTTGATGTGTTTGTAGGTTGTTTGAATGTTGAGAATGCATGTTAAGCTTAGAAAAGGGTTAAAAAGTTGGAAAACTTAGAGTAACCCACGACTGTGGGAATTGGGTTGTTTTCCATGACTATGGGAAGGCTCTACAAAATCCTTCTAGAGCTTTAACCCACGATTGTGGGAATTGATATGTTTACCATGACTGTGGGAAGGCTCTCTAAAAAATTTATGGAGCCTTAACCTACAATCATAGGAATGAGGTTGATTCCCACGACCATGGGAAGGCTCTCCAGAATCTTTCTAGAGCCTTAACCCATGATTGTGGGAACGATAGGGATTCCCTTGATCGTGGGATACCCCATCTGAAAAAAAATTAAATTCCCCCTCCCCGCTTCTTTCTTCTTTCTTCATTCTTCAATTTTTCACAATCTCTCTCTCTTAAAAATACAAAACCCACTCACCCGATCTCTCAAATCCTTCATCTTTCACTCAAATCTTGGTATTTTCTTCACTTCTTTCATTAAATTTTCATTCCTTTACACTTATTTCACATTAATCACTCAAGAATCTATGAATTTGGTAAGATTTTCTCTTTTTCTTTCTAAAAAACGTGCTCACATCTCTCTCGCTTATTTTTTGAGGTTTTTCTCTCGTAATGGCTTTAAAAAAGCTTATCACTTGGAAACCAACTGATGAACTGCGCCTTTAATTCTCTAGTGAAGGTAAACTAGATATGGTGGGCACTTTTTGTGCCCTATTCCCTATTTTTTCAGAAGAAGAAGGTATGCAATTTCGATACTTTAAGGATAGAGAATTAATGCCTCCTAAATATTTTGATTTTGAACTGTTAGAAACTTTATGATTAAAGCAAAACATTGAGAGATTGGCTGTGAATATTGGTTGGGGTCGGTTAATTCGTTTTGATGTGCCGATATATCCTATTATGACTATAGAATTTTTCACCATTGTGCGTTATAGTCCTAAAATGGATAGATTCTAGTTTAGGTTAGGCGGCCATGCTTATAAACTTGACTATACAGTCATTCGTATGCTTTTTAATTTTTCAAATACTAAAGTTTTGGATGATCATGATGACTTTTATGTGGATGATTATTGGAAAATTCTAATAGGTGAAACCAATTTTGAATCTAGGAATGCACCAAATACTTTAATTTGTGGCACTGAGCACTTACTTCTTCATAAGTTTATATGCCTAATGGTTTTAACAAAATTGAAAGCAATAAGTGCTTAGTTAAGGAGCTTTTCTTCCCTTTGTACATTGATCGTAAAATCAAAATAAATACCCCTTATCAGATTTTTCGATCTATTGTGGGTTGTGTTAATAATAAAAGCTCTTATTTTGGCATGTCATATATTATGACAATTTTACCCTCAAACTACATTAATTCAAAAGAAGCACCCTTAAGCTAAATTAAGCACAATATCTAACAAAAAGGGCCGAAAAGTATAACAGAAACCATGAAAATATCACTAAATAATGTAGAAAACTTGGGTTCAACCAAATTCCCCTATACTTAGAACTTTGTACTCTTAGACAAAGCTTATAAAAGTCAAAGAGATGCAAGTGCAAAAGAAAATACCGACCGTACTAAAAAATGAGAGCAGAAAATTAGTAAAACCACTTTCTCATAAATAAACCAAAGTAGACTGAAGGAGCGCTAAGAAGATAAACACTATAAGTATTTTATCCAAAAGATTGAGTAAAAGAGATTTATCTCAAGGGAAACTGTTTAACTCTCAACTCATTTTTCTTAGGATAATTTCACTCTAAAATCTGCTTAGTTCATTCTCTACCATAACCTTCTGATAGTTCTACCTCTCCACTACAAAAACCCTAATTTCACAAATCAAGAGGACTTTCAGGGTTGTAATGGTGAATGAAGACCGAGTGGAATGGATGGAATAAATGGAAAAGATGAGTAACATGCACCACAATTATTCCCCTTATGAACTAAGTGTCAACTATTCTAAAGAAAATATTTAAAATTCTAACATAGCAACATTTCTTTTGCTATTTCCAATTATATATATTTTAACACAATTAAATTCTCTACTTCAAAACAGTTCAAGTACTAAAGATCTTCCCGTTTACTCTTCACTACCAACAGAAACACTTAATAACTTCTAGTACTTATAAACTATGGTAGCAGCACACCATCACACTAGTCTGGTAAAAGACACTGTAACATAACATATCTAGCCTAAGCCACAAGAGTATTAGCAGTGGTTGACTTGTCTTTCCTAACTAGAGGAAGCCCTTTTTTTTTACATAACGAGCCAACCTATGAATCCTACTCTCCACAAAGATAAACTTAAACTTAGAAAACTGGAGATAAAATATTTACATCAATTTATAGAAATGTGCATACACTCAAAAAGATGGTTTAAGGGGCTAGCAATGGTTAGTGTTTGGGGCTTGTGTTTAGGTAAGAAAGGTTTTGAAATGAATTCCTCTATCATATTCACAAAATTTTAGCTCATCAAGCCTTGATTAAGAATTAAAACAAGTTATAGAGAGATATGAAATTAAGTAGATACGCACAAATGAAAGAATTCAGGCCCAAATATCCTTCTAACAAGGTCATTATCTCAATTAAGCAATCTCAAGGTTTAAAAACGTATAACACCACTTTCTTAGTGTACCCTCACTTACCTCTCATTGAAAACATTGAAAATGGAATTAACCAAAATCAACTATCATTAGATGGTTTTCCAAAAGCACATGTAAAACTTTGAATTTTTCAAAACTTTCAAAACAAAGAAGTATTAAGAATCTAATTTGGGAGAATTGCTGAAGTGCGGGACTAAAAGTAGTGAGATTTTTTTTTACAGAGATTGGCTTGGCCATGGTGAAATTGGAAGTTTGTCACAGTGAAGTATGCCTGAGAAGAGATTGTAAATGAGGGGGCTTCACAATGGTGACATCATAAGTTTTCCAAGGCGAAGTATGCTCGAGAAGAAAAGGTTGTGAAAACTGGAGAGCTTCGCCATGATGAAACCATAAGATGGATGCGGCAAAAGGTGGAAGAAACGTGGAAAAGGTGGAAAAATGGCATGCAATTGCAAATTCACCTCAAAAACCAAGTTCAAAACTTTGAAGATAACACACAAATGACTTGTTCCAAAGCACCTAAGTGGCCAAAAATGATGCATGAAGAAGCTTTTTGCTGAATTCAAAAATAGAAATTCCTCCCCCACACATAAACACAATATTGCCCTTAGCAAAACAATCAAAACACAATCACATAGTGAATACAAGCAGTAGAGCAAATGGAAGATAAAGCACAGGGGACGATCAAAACACAATGAGAATCAGCAAAACAATAGGGTCATTAGTAGCTAATGAAATAAATCACATAATCCAAAACAAACCAGTGCAATCCATGTAAAATAACATCAGAAAATTTAACTAAGTATCTAACAGAGTCGGAAAAGTTAAATAAGTATCTACTAGACTCAAGACTGAAAACATAAAGACTCAAGGATAAAATAACAACACAGAGAACAAAAAGACTCAAGACTAGTCCGCAGGATTATCAGCTTCGGACCCAAATGATCCTGCTCCCAATAGGCCTACTCCAGACGTGTCCACCCCAAATGTGTCAACGCCACTCATCGGTTCATCCTCATCAAAGGGCAATTGGAATTGTAAGCGCTTAATAATTAAAGCATCCTTGCAACGACGATAACGCATGTCTCGCAAGAGAGGGACGCAGAGTTGGTAGAGATCAGTAAGGACTTCCTGAGCTAGTTGGTCATCCTCGATTGGTGCACCTGATGATGGGGCTGTAGCAACATCAGAAACAAGTATTAGACGGGGTGGTGGTTCAAAGGCAAGTTATTTGAGGTAGTCGTACCTAAAGAGTGGGGCTGGGTCAAAATAGTTGTCGTTATTAAACGCAGCGACGTCGTGGCTATGGAAAATGTCAGAGAAAAGGTGAGGGAAGGCTATGGTGTTGGTGAGTTTGCATGTATTGATGAAGTCATAGAGGGTAGAGGCGATAGCATCAACTTTGTTAACCGAACGACCGGTCATCAGGAGGTAAATGTAGAGGGCTTGGCTCTTGGTGACGTTAGCTAGGTGGGTAGTGGGAATGATGTTGTTACAGACTAAGTGTAACCAAGGACAAGCCTCTGGATGCAACTCAGAGCATTTACGTTAGTGTTCGGCATGGCGTGGTTGATGCCAGTTAGCGCACTCTTAACAGAAGGTGCGGGCAACATCGATCATAAGGTAGTTATGGATGAGTTGGTAATAATCGCAGCGGCGACATAGGGGAAGACCATAGTGACGGTGGATATTAGCAACAGTGAAGGCATGTGGCTCCTGAATACCACAGAAGTCAATGTCCAGTCAACCGTGGAACTAGGCATAAGTGTAAAAATGGTAAACGAACTTATCATTATCGAGGGAAGCTCCTGAACTAAACTAGTTAATTAGGAGGCATGAAGTTGATGGCAAAAAGGGTTATCTGGCGGGGGACTAAAGGAAAAGGTCGCTTTTTAATGAGAGGTCTAGCATTAAATTTTTCGTACAGTCCCTTAAAGGTATATTTATCAGGGGAGTTAGACTCACTAAAAGGAGCAGGGTATTTAGTTCGGGGCATTTTCCTACAGAGAGAACACACAGATAAACAAAAAAAACAAACCAAAACTAACGACCTAAGCAACTAATAACGGTTACTTAATGATTCTATATAACCTAAACAAAACTAATCTAAACTTAGAATTAAAGAATGAACTAAATGTATAACTATTCTACCCTAAGAACCAACAGAAAATAAGATAAAAATGGAAGAAATAGAGAAGATGGAGATACGTATAGAGAAGAGGAAGAAATCTAAGAGGGAGAAGAGATAAAACAAAGAAGAGGGAGACGAGGGGAGGTGCCAAGTGCATGTTTAAACTGAATGGGAAGAGTCAGAAGGCTTAAGGGGGTAGGAGTGTGAAAAGACGAAAAGGTAGAAAGAATAAATTATATATTGGGGTAGAATGGTAATCTGAGAAGTAAAAATTGAATAAATGAAAGGTGGGGTCTGCGTAGATTCTATCTTTTCCGTGGAGAAAGTTTGAAGTCACCTTGGCGAAGATATCCTAAGAGGAAAGGGGAAGAAATAGGAGTACTTCACCTCAGCGACGTGGAATGCACGCCGCAATGAAGATATTCCAAGAGGAAAAGGGAAGAAACAGGAGTAGTTCGCTGCAGCGAAGTGGAATGCATGCCGTGGTGAAGATATCCCTATAGGAACACAGAAACGAGGGGGAACTTTGCCGCGAAAAAACCATGAGTTTGCCACAGCGAAAGTAGCCCGAACTCAAAAATAAAGATAAAAAACTTCAATAAAAAAATGACAAACATAACAAAGAAACATAGGACACAGGCCGAATACTCATAAAACCTTTAAGTGCATATATATGGTCATAAAGTACCAAATAAGCTCAAGAAAAGAAAATGTCACACAATCAACAATACTAAACTTCTCTAAACTTGAAGATATATCATGCATCAGGGTAATTAAGCATAACAAAGGAAAGGCAAGAGGAAGAACTAGAAGGGGATATTATTGAATTGAAAAACTACTAATTAAACTAAAAAATAAACTATTTTTCTTACTGGGATAGTTTCTCCCCCGCACTTACTCAATAAACTAATGCACCAAAACATGTCATGAGTAATCACAGGGCAAAAGTAAGTAAACAAGTGAAGAAAATAAACAACCTGAGAGTCATAGAGGTTTTTAGTTCTCATGAAAAATCTTCAACAAATGGCCATTCACCTTAAGCTTAGCTCCAGTATCTTCATGTAGAAGCTCCACCATACCAAAGTTGTGCACCTTTATGACTGTGTACAGCCATCCTAATGAGTGTTAAACTTCCCTTTCTTAAAAGTAAAACGAGCCTTAAAAAACAACATTTTGTTTTCCTCTTTGAAGTTCTTCCTCAGGAGAACTTTATCGTGAACAAACTTTGTTTTGTCCTTGTATAGTCGAGTGTTCTCGTACTCCGATAGCCTTAACTCTTCCAATTCGTGCAACTGTAGCTTTCTCTCCATCCCAGAAGACTTTAGGTCCATGTTGCACTGCTTGATTGCCCAACATGCTTTATGCTCCAACTCCACTGGCAAGTGGCAAGCTTTGCCATAGATTAAGCGGTAAGGAGACATCCCAATTGGTGACTTGTAGGCAGCTTCATAAGCCTATAGTGCTTCTTCTAATAGCAAGCTCCAATCATTCTTGGATAGCTTAACTATCTTCTCCAAGATGTGCTTCACCTCTCTATTAGATATTTCAGCCTGAACTTTGGTTTGGGGGTGATATGTAGTAAAGACTTTGTGAGTGACACCAAAATTTGAAAATAGGTTATCAACTACCCTATTATAGAAGTGTGTACCCCTATCACTCACCATAGCCCGTGGAATCCCAAACCTATAGAAAATGTTGGACTTAATAAATTTAGACACTGTTTGGGCATCATCTTTTCTAGTAGGCACAACCTCTATCCATTTAGACATAATCTATAGCTAAAAGGATATATGCAAAACCAAAAGACGGAGGAAAGGGACCCATGAAATCAATCCCCCAAACGTCAAAGATTTCGCAAAATAGTAAAGGCTGCTAAGGCACTTTATGCCTTTTACCTAACCCTCGAAAACATTGACTTTTGTCACAAGACCAAAAAAATGTAAAAGAATCTTTAAAAACGGTTGGTCAGTAAAAACCAGAGTCTAGAACTTTCCTAAATGTTCTTCTTGCGCTGAAATGCCCTCTATAAACCATGGAATGGCAAGCTGAAATAATGGAATCAAATTCTTCGCTAGGCACACACTTTCTTATGACTTGGTCACTGCACATCTGCCATAGATGAGGAGCATCCCAAATGTAATGCCTTGATTCACTCTTGAGCTTTTGTGCATGTGACTTAGACATAAGAGGAGGGGTGAGTCCAGACATGAGATAATTAACTATATGGGCATACCAAAGCTCTTTTAAGACTAAAGCACATAAAACTGCATCAGGAAAAGAATCATAAGTGAGTTCAGAAGAGTCTAATCCCCTTGTATCCTCTGGTAGCCTACTCAAGTGATCGGCTACATGATTCACTACCCCAGATCGATCCTTTATCTCAATGTCAAATTCTTTAAGAAGTAATGCCCATCTTATCAATCTTGGCTTAGATTGTGGTTTCTTGAGAAGATAGCAGACAACTATATGGTCAGTAAAAATAGTTACATGAGAACTTAACAGATAAGGCATAAACATTTCTAAGGCGAAAACTACTGCAAACAACTCTTTCTCTATTGGGTAGTTTATTTAAGCTACATCTAGTGTTTTCGAGGCATATGCAATGGCTCTTGAGAGCTTTTCGTCCCTTTGGCCTAACATAGCTCCTACAGCACAATTAGAAGCACCATATGAAAGCTCAAAAGGTAATTTCCAATCAGGGGCAATCAGAATAGGGGGAGAAATGAGTTTAGACTTTAACTCATCAAAAGCATCTCTACTCAAATCATCAAAGTCAAATTTTACATCCTCTTGTAAAAGCTTAGAAAGAGGTAATGAAATCTTGCTAAAATATTTTGTAAAACGCCTATAGAATCCTACATGACCCAGAAATGATCTTATATCTTTAATATAGATAGGATCAGACAAAGAAGATATGACCTTAATCTTAGCTTTATCAACTTCAATTCCATTGCTAGAAATCAAATGACCTAGCACTATGCTCTCATTGATTATGAAATGAAATTTTTCAAAGCTTAAAATCAAATTCTTTTCAATGCATCTTTTCAAAACTTTTTCAATACTAGTAAGGCAATTATGAAAAGAACAACCATAAACAATGAAGTCCTCCATAAAGACTTCCATGCATTCCTTAAAAAATTCACAGAAAAAAACCATCATACAACGCTAGAAAATCCCTATAGCGTTACATAATCCAAAAGGCATCCTTCGATATGTGAAGGTACTAAAAGGACATGTAAAAGTGGTTTTATCTTGGTCTTCTGGTGTAATAGGTACTTGACAGTACCCAGAAAAACCATCCAGAAAATAGTAATGAGATTTGCCTGCAAGTCTCCCAAGTATCTAGTCAATAAAAGGAAGACGGAAATGATCTTTTCTTGTGGCATCATGTAATCTTCTATAGTCTATACACACACGCCAAGAATTTAACACTCTTGTAGGAATAAGCTCATCCCTATCATTTCTAATCACAGTGACACCAATATTTTTAGGTACTACAAACACCAGACTAACCCACTTGCTATTAGATATGGGATAGATGATCCCAGCACTCAGAAGTTTGGTGATTTCTTTCTTAACCACATCTAGGATAAGTGGGGCTGTGTCATAGGTTTGAAACCCTCACTCAGTAGGATCTTATGTGTGCAAATAGATGGACTAA
This sequence comes from Erythroxylum longipes, assembly GCA_027563885.1. NCBI lineage: Eukaryota > Viridiplantae > Streptophyta > Magnoliopsida > Malpighiales > Erythroxylaceae > Erythroxylum > Erythroxylum longipes. The sequence continues at coordinate 16,154 of JAOQMS010007928.1, forward strand.
TCCCAGGTATGTCCGTTAAAGTCCACTCTATAGCCCTCTTATACTCTCTCAAAATAGCAAGGAGTCTCTCTTCCTCACTGTTAGACAGGGAATTGGCAATTATGACAGGCAATCACTCATTAGACTCAAGGAAAGCATACTTTAAAGTAGGGGTTATACGTTTTAATTCAATCTTAGGAGGTTGCTCAACATAAGGGATCAATTCATGAAGTTCAATAGAGAACAAATTTCTCCCCTTTCCTTCAACAAATGATAGTTCAAGTTCCATGAAGTCAGCTTTACAATCTCCATCTATTACAAGCATTGAACCACCCTCAGGTTGATCTATAGCAGCAATCGCCCTGGATAAAACCTTTTGCACACCTGAATCATCACTAGACAACAAATTATCTAAGTATCTCACGGTATGAGAAGAATTAAAAGTAGATAAGGGTATTTTTGGAAGATCACTAAAGTTTAACTAGACATTAGGTATAAATGGAAGGGCATAGTGGACTTTGCTCACTCACTCAAGGTATAAAAAGGGGAAGAATTAATTGTTGTCTTACATTTAAAGAAGCAAAATTAAGAGTGAATGAAGAAGAGAAAGAGAGAAGTGGAGAAAAGAAGAAGAACAAGCTAGGGTTTTGGAGATTCTTGAAGAATTTGAAGACTTTAAGGCCAAAACAAGTAAGTATGAGCATTAACCCTTCTTGATTGTTAGGTGAAGCATTTTTAGGGTTGTTTAGAAGTGAAAATAAAGTGAATATGTGTAGGAAGTTGTTGATGAATGATTATGTAA
>JAOQMS010007938.1:0-16930 GCA_027563885.1 Erythroxylum longipes
GGTAAGTGATGTGACATGCCATTCTCGCGGGGCACGGATTCGGGTATCACCATCGATATCAGGTTCGGATCCAGCGGGAGTGGGGTGTTACAGGAAGTGAGGCAAACTTGGTGTCATTTGAGATTGATGAACTAAGAAATGTACAAGAAGCTCTTGAAGGTGTTCACAAAGAGAAGTGGCTAATGGCAATGCAAGATGAGATGAATTCGATGCATCACAGTCAGGTTCGGGAATTAGATGAATTACCTCATGGCCAAAAGGATATTGGGAACAAGTGGGTTCTTAAGATAAAATTAAATTTTGATGGTACTACTGAAAAGTACAAAGCTCGATTGGTGGCCAAGGGATTCACACAAGAGGGTATAGATTTTAAGGATACCTTCTCTCCTGTTTTGAAATTCAATTCCATCAAATTATTACTTGCTATTGTGGTTTTTTTTGGACTTGGAATTGCATAAAATGGATGTAAAGGCCGCCTTTCTCAATGATGATTTGAGAGAGAGATTTACATGCAATAACTTGAGAGGTTCGTTGAAAAGGGTCAAGAGCACAAAATATGTAGACTTAATAAGTATATATACGATCTTAAGTAAGCTTTAAGACAGTGGTACTAGAAGTTTCATGATGCAATTAAAAACTTTGGTTTTGTGATGATCCATGAAGTCCATTGTGTTTATGTGTACACTTCTGGGTCCAAATTTTCCATTATGACTCTATATCTGGATGACATATTGATAGCAAGTAATAGGTTGAGTTTGTTGAAAACCATGAAAGGATGGTTGTCTTCCACCTTCGACATGTAGGATATGAAAGAAGCTGCCTATATCTTTGGTGTTAAGATCCTAAGAGATAGGAAAGCTAAGATGTTGGCTTTGTCTCAAGAACCTTATATTGATAAGATTCTTACATGGTTCAACTTGACAAACTTAAAACCAATGAGCACACCACTTGCAGATGGTTAAAAGCTTGGGCAAGATTTATGTCCTCGTAGTACTCAAGAAAAGGAAGAAATTAAAAAGTTTCCATACCTAAGTGCCATTGGAAGTCTAATGTATGCCATATTGTATACACAGCCTGAAATAAGCCAAGCTATAGGTCTACTGGCAAGATATTCTTCTAACCCTGGAATCGAACATTGGAAATGTGTGAAAAGGGTCCTTAGGTATCTCAAGGGTACAAAAGACTATTGGCTATGCTACCAAGGAGAGAATCCAGGTTTGCATAGCTACATTGATGCTGATTAGGGTGGTGATCGTGATTTGTGCAAAGCTACATCTGGCTATATCTTCATGCTAAATAATGGGGCTACAAATTGAATAGCATTATTAATAATGGAGGCTAAATTTGTTAATAATGCCTCAGCTATGCAAGAGGCCTTGTTGCTTGGAAATTTTATTCAACACTTAGGCAATTGTGCCTTTGGAAATGCCCAAAACTATCTATTGTAATAGTATGGCAGCTTTAGCTTACACTAAAGACCTTAAGTATCATGGAAAGACTAGGCACATTAGCATGAAGTATCATTTTGTTAGAGATGCAATAGAAGAGGGAGAAATTAAGTTAGAGTACATAGCTACAGACCTAATGGTGGCTGACCCTATGACTAAGCCACTGCCACCATTTCATTTTGCTAAACATGTAAAGGTAATGGGTATTTGTTGACGATGAAATGTTGGTGTAAATTTCTCCTTCTTGTGTCACACATGGAAGACGTTTGATAAATGAAATTTTTTTAATCAATTATTGATGTATTTCACTTTAAAACCACAATAAAAAATGTACATGTCAATCATAAGCTGAGGTTGGTTTTCTCACACGAGCCATCTACCCTTGCATCTTTGCGTAAGATTAAGGATGAGACCACTAAAGTTTTAAATATATGTTATATCTTAAAAGGGATATGTGACTTATGTGTCATATATTTAAGTCAGAGATGACAGCTTTAGTCTTATGGTCGTCTTGATTATGCATGCATCAAAATAAGGTGATCAAGTTTGTACATCCACTCATACATACTATCCTATGATTTCATTCTCAAGAGTGAGAATAAGGAGTATTTCATGGTTGTTCGACCTGTCCTCCTATTATTGAGAACAATAGGAGTTACACATCTAAATGTTTTAAGAGGCAGAATTGACACACCCCTCCAAGTGGGAGTGGAGTAGTACAACATTTAAGGATGTGTTTCGGGAACATCAAAGGGATGTGTTTCAAATGTTCCATAGTTAACCATGAAATCGACCAACCGAAGAAAATTAACAAGTTTTCTCTTGTCTTGCTTATGTGCCAGATTCTTCATTCAAATCACTTAATGACTATGGCTTGCTATTAAGCAATTGAGGATTATTATGGTCTTCTTAATTGGTTGTCCAAGGTCTCAGGAGAAATGGTACTGGAATATCCTCCTTTTAGATGAACAAGTTTTGTTAAATTTTCTAGTAGTTCGAAGCTAAAAGAAAGGCATGAATGCATAAGTTGCCTATATAAGTTTAATTGTATAAGTGGCATAACTATGATAGCATATATTGCACACTATAAATGATACACAATCACATTATTCAATCTTGGAGCCACATATTGTTTTGTACAATAAGAAAGATTGAGTGTGATGTGAGAAAAAAACCAACTGCACTTGAGGTTTAATTCATTCATGAGTTTTATGAGTTAATACTCTCAAAGGAGACTTAATGTGATTAAACAGGTGTATCAGAATGTTTTAGGGTTTAAGAGGTATAACTTGATTTGTTCAAGTAAGTTTGATTTGTTCAAATGTAAGTAGAGTGACAATCTTTCATTGTGCGTCCAACAACCACAATGTAAAGAGATTTTGTTTACATGCTTAAGGTCGCACCTAGAACTCAAAATTATGTGCTTCAACTATTATTTGTTTTCAACTTTGTGTGTTCACTTGTTGAGTATGTTCTGTTTGAGTGGGAGCATTTTTTTTAAATATATCTTTGTGCGAGTAGGAGCTTGATGGAATTTCATAGCTTAAATGCTGCAAATTCCATTTGATACAACAAGATATATTTGAAAGTGCTTGCATTTTAGGTTAGCTAACCCCCAGCTCAAGGGGCTCAATGAAACTTATGTAAGGTATAAGTGGCTTGACATGACTTTCCCTTAACTCAATTATCTAAATCTAGCTTAAAGTGAGCTCATGGGCGCTTATTAAAACTAGTTAATAGTTAGAAAGCTAGGGATAAGCCCAATTGGACTCAGTTGAGATTATCCCAGCTTATCTTTAGTTCTTAGGAATTGAAGCTAGCTATAAATGTGTTCGCACTAGTTAAGCTAAAAGAGTTAATTAAGGTGCATGAGTTGGAGTTGAAACTCAAAGCTTAATGGGAAAAATTAGTGGTGCTAGATGAATGAATCTAGCATGCTTAAGTGCACAATAGACACTAGGGTGTACCATGAGTTATAGCTCGCCATAATGCATCTTCCCATACATGTACTTAGAGTCTAAGTTCATTGTCTCCATATGGATACATGAATTCAACCAAGAGGTTGAATTTGGCCGATAGGGAGGATTCATCATGTACCTTGCCTTAGAATGAACATACATGACATCCTTTCACCAAGGTATATGTACTTTGGATGAAAAGATGTGTTGTTTCGGCCAATGGTTTTGACCATTCAGCCAAAACGGGTTTATATGCAAGAAGGAATGGTCATGAGTGTACCATCATGACTTTAAGTAAAGATATATGACTCTTTGCTAAAGGATGTGTCCCTTGGCCTAGAGTCATGATGTTTCACCAAGAGGCATAACTCTTGGAAGAGTCATAACTCTTGGAAGAGTCATAACTCTTCAAAGGCAACTTTTGGTGGCCTATAAAAGGGAATTTCGTAGTTCCTTTGAGTGCATTTTTTCTTTGGCTGAATACTACACTCTTCTCCCCATCTTTGAGCAGAAAACACTCCCTTCTTTCACGTCTTCTCGCATTGAAGCACTCTCCTATAAAATAGTTGTTAAGCTTTTTAACAACATTATGGGTGAACCATAAGGATTGCTACTTTCACAAGTTAGCAACTCTTCTGACATTAGTGCCTAAGATCGGTCTACTCCATCCATTCTAACCACGACGAGTTGAAAAAGGAGAAGCCATAGTGGATCTCCACAAGGGAGGCAAAACGTTGAGCATACAAGGAGATATTTCGCTGCATTTCAAGTTAGTGTATCATCCTACCCTTCTTAGTGACATGCATAGGATCTGGTATGCTTATGAAATCATGAGATTTCTTATTTGAGTTATGATCTAAAATCAATATAATGATGATGCAAATAAGCTAAATATCCGTGGTTAGTATGTGATGATTTGAGGATTAATCCTTTTAAGGAGAGAGAGAATGAGAATCTAAAGGGCATTAAAAGTACAATAGCAAATTATGATCTAATGAGCTTTAACGGAGGTACAATCATAAGAGCTTAGCTAAAAACATTAAAGAAGCTCTAAATGGGCGTTATGGGCGAAAAGTGTAAGTTGCTTCAGAGAATTAAGTCAATCCTCAAATTCAAGACTTAGTTAACTTATTCTAACAAACAAAGTACTAAAATTTTCCAAGTTGACCAAAACTATAAAGTTGTAGATAACACTTGTATCTTTCCAACAATCAAGAATCAAGTAATTTCGAACTTGTAGCTTAAGTTATAGTTGTCATGATGGAAACCCAGCTAAGGACATGAAAACAATGATGCAATATGGTTCATCATATTTTAATGATCCATTACACATTGATGGAGGTCCAATAACTCGGGCTATAACAAAAAGGATGAAAGAAACTTTTAATGAACTGATTGAAGATGTTTGAGCTAAACAAGAAACAATAGAAACTAATTTGGGGTTGGAGAGATCAATCAGCCTTGTCTCCACAACTCACACTTTAAATGGGCCTAATTATTTGTTTATTTGGCCTAATTAGAAGACTATGTTTTTTTGATGATTTTGGGAGATAATTGATTTGGGCTACCTAAAAGTTCACTTTCGATATTTGACTTTAGGAATCGATTTTGAAAAGCCATTCCTAAAACTTAGGAAAAAATCATTACTAGCGGATTGATTAAGGTTTTCTTTAGCCTATATAATTGTCATCTTTTGATGTGAAATCATCCTAAATGATTGACGGCAACTCAACCCAAGTTTTGATGGAAGCCTATGAGATTGTCAACGGAGGGCTCAAGTTCTAAGAAGTGTCCAAGACCATTTTTAACAGCCTAGTCCATGAGCAGCAAGCATGGAAAGGCACAATTCTATCAAGCCCACGTTTTGGTTATCATTTGATCCAAATTAGAAGATCATGTAAGTTTTTGAGTATTAAGGGAATTGTCCGAAAGCATTAAATGAATATTAAGGAAATTTGCCCTAAAGCTTTAAATAGGTATGGATTTTGCATTAAATGGCTATGATTTTTGTTATTTTGAATGGTGGATGAATTTTGGCCAATATTTAATTGTAACTTTTGATATTTCCCATGTAAGTTTTGTCACCCTCCTATGTTTAGCCTATGTAAAGGCCATTCTCTCATTTTGTAAAAGAAGACACGTGAATTTGATGAATGGAAAAACCAAAAAGATGGAGTTCTTCTTTTGTTCTTTCCTTTTATCTATTTTTGGTCTAAAGTGGTGGTGGATAATCCAGGCTAGTGGTGTTTCCTTTATGCTTGGGTAACTATTGGCCTTCTATTGTAGTAAGTTTAATTTATCTTTTGATTGATTTGTTTGAAATTCAGTTTGGAGTGTTTTTGAGTTATTCTGCCTGAATTGAGATCAATGGATGAATGAAGCTGATTTGAATGTAAGAATGAGACGTTATGCATAGGAAGACCATGTTAATGTCATTAAGAGTGTTTTGATGTGTTGGTAAAACTTATTTGGTAGGATTTGATGTTGTTTTCTAGTTGTTCCAAGTGGTTTAATGGATGGTCTCACTACATTTAGAAGAAGTTTGTTTTGTTTGATACCATCTTTATACAAGAACTCAAATTGGAATTTGTTTTACATTTTTGGTGAGGTTATTCACTTTTTTGGTTATTCATTGAGCTTATAACTTATCAAGGTTATTCCTTGTGGCGTTCATCTGTCTTATCACTCTCAATCTCTTCTTTTCCTAGAGTGTGGTGCCAATATCTGTCTTTATAACTTTGGTTCGTGTTTCTTAAAACATTGGTTAAGGTTTTCTTGAAAAACAGTTTTGATTTAGCTTTTCTGGAATTTCCTTTCAACAACTTGTTCCTGGGTTCCTAGATCTTTATTTACGGGGTTCACATACATGTTTCTTGAAAATCTTGTAAATATGGTTTATGTGATGTGATGCCCATGGATGCATGCAACTTTTTGTTTGGAAGACTATGGCAGTATGATGGGTAGGTTATTTATGATGGAAGAAAGAACACCTACACCTTTAAGTTCAACAAGAAGTCTATCACTTTAGCCCCTTTGTCACCTAACCAACACTTCCACCCTGACCACCACCTAAAACTGAAACCACAAAAAAAAAAGTTTTCCTAAATGCCAACCAAGTGGAAAAAGCCATCAATAAACACCAACCATCCTAGCCTTACTCATAGCTGAGAGGAGAGAAGTCATGGAAAGAGAACCCCATCCATTAGTCAAACTATTACTCCATGAATTCCAAGATGTTTTTCCTGATGATTTGCCACCCGGATTACCACCATTGAGGGTATTAAGAACCATATAGATTTGTTACTAGGAGTACTCCTACCAAACAAACCAGCCTATAATTGAAATTTGAAGGAGTCTAAGGAGTTGTAAAAATAAGTGGATGAATTGATTCAGAGGGTATTTTTGAGGGAAAGTATGAGTACTTATTCAGTTCCTATGTTGTTAGTACCAAAGAAAGACGGTGATGGAAACCTAGCTAAAGTCATGCAAAGGATGGTGCAATATGGTTCAACATATTTCGATGATCCATTACACATTGGTGGAGGTCCAATTACTTAAGCTAAAGCTAAAAGGATGAAGGAAGCTCTTAATAGATTGATTGAAGATATTTGGGCTAAACAAGCAACAATAGAAGCTGATTTGGCCTTGGAGAGATCAATTAGCCGTATCACTTTAATTCACGCATTAAATAGGCCTAATTAGTTATTTATTGCTCCTAATTTGAGACCAGGTTATTTTGATGATTTCAAGGTGATTTTTGACTAATTTGGGCTACCTAAAAGTCCACTTTCTATATTTGGCTTTAGGAATTAGATTTGAAAAGGTTTTCCTATATCTTAGGGATTTCCTTATTTTTAGGAAATAAATCATTGCTAGAAGATTGATTAGGGTTTTCCTTAGACTATATAATCGTTATCATTGTATAATAAATTATATTGGAATTGGTTTTATGTGTTTTGGTGAGGTATTAACTTTGTTGGTTCTTCATTAAACTTAGAATTTATCAAGTTTATTCCTTGTGGCATTCATCTAACTTATCACTCTCAATCTCTTCTTTTCTTAGAGTGTGTTTTCAATATCCTTCTTTACAATTTTGGTTCATGTTTGTTTAATATTATTCAAGGTTTTTCTTGAAAACATAACTCTGATTTAGCTTTTTTGGAAATTTCTCTCAACAATTTGTTTTTGGGTTTATAGATCTCGATTTATGGGTTTCACATTAGATGGGAGTTATTAGATGTGTGTTGATAATCAAGCCATAAATAATATCACCAAGTATAGGTACCCTCTTGATGATATGCTCGATGAGTTACATGGGTCCAACATTTTTTCCAAGATTGATCTTCTAAGTGGATATCAACAAATAAGGATGAGAGAAGGAGATGAGTGGAGGACAACCTTCAAAACCAAAGGAGAACTTTATGAATGGAAGGTTATGTCGTTTGGACTTTCAAATGCACCAAGCACCTTTATGAGATTGATGAACGAGGTATTGAAACCTTTCTTAGGCAGATTTGTAGCAGTTTACTTTGATGATATGCATGTATATAGTCATTATGAAAATGACCATATGATCGATCTTGGACAAGTGTTTGAAGTATTGAGGAAGCAAAGGTTGTATGCCAAGATGGAGAAGTGTGAGTTTTTTATGAAGAATGTAGTGTTTCTTGGGTATGTTGTGATGGGAGATGGTATTTTGGTTGACTAATCTAAAGTGGATGCAATTTGAAGTTGGCCAGAACCTAGATCCAGTGATGTTAAAAGTTTTCATGGTTTGGCATCATTTTATAAGAGATTTATGCTAAATTTTAGCATACTTATAGCTCTCGTGACTGAACGCATAAAGAAGGATAGTTTTGAGTAGACTAAAAAAGCAAATGAAACCTTTGAGATGATTAAGGAAAGGCTTTGCAAAGCATCCATTCTAGCCTCACCTGATTTCAAAAAAGCTTTTGAAGTCGAGTGTGATACAAGTGGTGTTGGAACTGGGCCAATACTTACTCAAGATAAGAGGCGATTAGCTTACTTTAGTGAGAAGATGAATGAATCACGGAGGGGATATAGTACATATGACAAGGAGTTTTATGCCATTGTTAGAGCCTTAGACCATTTAAGTCATTACATAAGGCCAAAACAGTTTGTGTTGCATTCAGATCATCAAGTACTCAAGTTTATCAATGGCTAACATAAACTAAACTCAAGGCATGTCTACTAGGTTGAGTTTATTCAATCCTTTTCATTTGTATCTAAGTATAAGCAAGGGAGTACTAATGTGGTGGCTGATGCATTATCAAGAAGGTACTCAATTCTTACCATTCTAGATTATAAGAATACTTGGGTTTAAGATGTTAAAGGAACATTATAAGTTTGATAAGGAGATGGCACCAATCATGGCTAAATGCACTAAGGGTAGTTTCAAAAATTATGTGTTGCATGATGGATTTTTGTTTAAAGGAAACAAACTTTGCGTGCCTAATGGGAGTTTTTGAGAATTACTTTTGAGGGAAGTGCATAGAGGAGGACTTATTGATCATTTCAAGGTAACTAAGACTTTGGAAGTTCTTAAGGAGCAATTTTATTAGCCAAAGATGCTTGGGGATGTACAAACCATTGTAGCTAGGTGTGGTATTTGTCAAAGAGTTAAAAGCCATTTAAAACCTGGTATGTATAATCCATTGCTGATTCCACTTCAAAAATGGGAAGATTTAAGCATAGACTTCATTGTTACCTTGTCAAGAACTCAAATAGGTAAAGATTCTATTTTTGTTGTTGTGGATAGATTCTCAAAAATGGCACATCTTATTGCATCCCATGTGGCTTAATTATTTTTGAAAGAAATTGTGAGATTGCATGGTATTCCTAAAAGCATTGTTTCAGATAGGGATTTAAAATTCCTTAGCCATTTTTGGAGATCTTTATGGAGTCGATTGGGTACTAAGCTTTTATTTAGCACATCTCACCACCCCCAAATAGATGGAAAAACTGAAGTTACAAATAGAACTTTGATGAATATCCTAAAAACCTTGGTGAGTAAAAGTTTGAGGGATTGGGACAACAAATTAACGCATGCCAAGTTTGCCCATAACTGGTCTCCTAGTGTTACAATCGGTCGTTCCCCATTTGAAGTACTTTATGGCCTTAATCTTATCACTCCCTTTGAATTGAGTGCTTTGCCTCTTGATATATAAGTTAGTCTTTATGCTTAAGAGAAGGCTAAAGCCATATAGAAGTTCCATGAGTCTGTTAGAGGCCAAATAGACAAGGCTTACGAAGCTTATAAAAGGAGAGCTAATAAGCATAGAAAACCCACCCATTTCCAACTTGGTGATCTTGTGTGGGTACATTTGAGAAAAGAAAGATTTCCCTTCAAAAGAAAGAGCAAATTGGCATTTAGAGTAGATGGCCTGTTTGAAGTTCTTAAGAAGATTGGAGACAATGCATACGAGACTGATTTTCCATCTAAATTTGGCAATGTCTCGACTACTTTTAACATTGGAGATTTATCTCCATATTTGGAAGATGGTGTGTTTATGGATTTGAGGACAAATCCTACTCAACCCAGGGAGGATGATGTGAAATCAACCTAAGTGAGTGAAGACAATTCGACCCAGGTTTTAACTGAAGTCTACGAGATTATCAATGGAGTGCTTAAGGTCTAAGAAGTGTCTAAGACCATTTTTGACAACCCAGCCTATAAGCAACAAGCATGGAAAGCCCAATTCTATCAATCCCAAGTTTTGGTTGTCAGTTGATCCAAATGAGAGAAGATCATGCAAGTTGATGGGTATTAAAGGAATTGTCCTGAAGCATTAAATGGGTATTAAGGAAATTTGTCCTAAAGCATTAAATAGGTATGGCTTTTGTATTAAATGGATATGAATTTTGTTATTTTGAATGGTGGATGAATTTTGGCTAATATTTAATTGCAACTTTTGTTATTTCCCATGTAATTTTCGTCACCCACTTATGTTTAGCCTATGTAAAGTCCAATCTCTCATTTTGTAAAAGAAGAAACGTGAATTTGATGAATGGAAAAACCAAGAAGATGGAGTTCTTCTTTTGTTCTTTCCTTTATCCAAGTTTGGCCTAACTTGGTGGTAGATAATTCAAACAGGTGGTGTTTCCTTTATGCTTGGGTAATTGTTGGCCTTCTATTCTAGTAAGTTTAATTTATCTTCTGTTGATGTGTTTAAAATTCAGTTTGGAGTCTTCTTGAGTTTTTCTTCTTGCATTGAGATCAATGGATGAATGAAACTAATTTGAATGTAAGAATGAGACGTTATGCATAGGAAGACCATATTAATGTTGTTATGAGTGTTTTGTGGTGTTGTTCAAACTGATTTGGTGGGATTTGAAGTTGTTTTCTAGTTGTTCCAAGTGGCTTAATGGACAGTTTGACTAAATCTTAAAGAAGTTTGTTTTGTTTGATACCATCTTTGTACAAGAATTCAAATTGGAATTTGTTTTACATTTTTTGTGAGATTATTCAATTTGTTGGTTCTTCATTGAACTTAGAACTTATGAAAGTTATTCCTTATGGCGTTCATCTAACTTATCACTCTCAATCTCTTCTTTTCCTAGAGTGTGGAGTCAATATCATTCTTTATAACTTTGGTTCGTGTTTCTTAAAACATTGGTCAAGGTTTTCTGGGAAACAGAATTGATTTAGCTTTTCTGGAAATTCCTTTCAACAACTTGTTCGTGGGTTCCTAGATCTTAATTTACGGGGTTCACATCATTTAGTATCAGAGATTGTGTTATTCTAAACCAATTTGGTGAGTATTACTTATTTTGTTACACATTTCTTGTTGTTTTTGTTGGTTTCTTCCATAAACGTTTCTTGAAAATTTGGTTATTTTCTTCCATACATGTTTCTTGCAAATCTTGGTTATTTTATTCCATACATGTTTCTTGTAAAATATTACAAATCTTGTTGTCCTCTTATTGCAATCTTTTCTCTTATGTCTTTCTTAAACTTTTGTAAATCTAGTAATCTTATTATTTTTCTAAGTTGATTGATCTTTCTTATTATTTTATATCTACTCCTTTTTACTTATTTTAATATCCTGAGTTGTGATTTGTTCGAAAAAAAGAAAAGAAAAGAAAAGAAAAAAACTAAATAAAATAAAAAAGAATGGCGGCTCAGTTTTTGCAAAAGAATGCATATTTGAGTTGAGCAAAAGGAAAGTACTTAATTTGATTATTCCTATATGACATATTAAATTAGTATTATATTTTATTATTATTATTTTCATTCATCTTTGTTTTATCTCCTTTTCTTTGCTATCTTGTCCAATTTCATTGTTTAAGCTATTAACCTCATCCTATTTTCTTTGTTCCTCAATCTGGTTGAGTTCTTTGGATAAGTTGGGTGTGCTTTTTAAGGTAATCACTTTTGATTATAGTTTTTTTAGTTCCTTAAAGAAATAATTTAAGAGAATTGAGTAGTAAATGGCAAGAGTGATTACATTATAGTTAAAAGACTTAAAAGAGTGAAACACTTATGAGGTTTCTTTCTTTGAAAAGTCATTCTTTGTCAGATTTTTATAATGGCTGAAGAAGGAAAGACAAGAGATACATTCAAATAACGAACTTTAAGCCAACACTTTGAGCACATGGAGGTTAGATTTTGTGAAATTTTGAGCAAGATAAAAAGACAAGATGCTGCCATTGTTGATGTGAACCTCAAGGATGAGCCTTGAAATCTAACAATGACACAATTGGAAGCAAGGAACCTATGAAAGCTAAAAACAGGTTTAGGATAAATAAACCTTGACCTGATTTCTATAGAAGACAAGAAACAAAGGTATAAAGTTTTTTTTAAACACCACAAGATAATAATCTTGATAAGTTTACGAGTGCACAAAGGAACCAAAAGAGAGATTAACCTCACTCCATCAATTATGAAAATTTCAAACCTTAAACGACGCAATGCTTGCCTTTATATAGGCATTAAGGTAAGAAATCATCCTAATTGAATAATTTGATGGGAATCATTATTTGATCGAGCTAATTAAGGTAAGATCTAATTAAGTTAAGAAATCACCCTAACTGAATCATTTAACTAAAATCATTATTTGATTGAGCTAATTAAGGTAAGAATTCATTCCTAATTTGTTGGGACAGTTTGCACATGTTCTTGAATGTCTCATAGGAATCTTAGAATGCTTGGAACAAATTGGAATAATTTAGACACTCATTGGCTTCTTAACTCAACTTGGATTAGATTTATTAGGCCTTGAATACTTTCCAAGAAAATTAGAGCTTGTTTAGTCTATATATCTTCAATTAGCCCATTAATAGTTTCCTTTATCTTATTGGCTCTAGCTCTTGTAATTGGTCCTCTTTGAATGCTTAATGGCTCCTTTAGAGCTTTGCTTAGGCCATCTTACTTCTTATCAATTGCTACTTTGCAAAGGAATCAAGTTCATGAAGTTCCAATTATGCATAGATAATAAAGGTGACAATACCATGTTGAACATAAGGAAGATGATAGTGATGATTTTAATGTGGGAGAGGACAATAAAATATTTGATCAAGATAGAGGTGGTCGAAGGAGGCAAATGATAGATCATTATGATCGAAACTTGTAAAACATTAAAATGAAGATCCCATCGTTTTCGGGCAAGAATGATCCTAATGCATACTTGGAGTGGGAGAAGAAGTTAGAGTTGGTCTTTGATTGTCACAACTAATATAAAATTAAAAAGGTTAAACTTGCTATTATTGAGTTTACTAACTGTGCTTTGTTTGATGGGATCAACTTTTTTTGACTAGGAGACGCAATCTTGAGAGGCCAGTTGAAACTTGGGATGAGATGAAGGCTATTATAAGGAGAAGATTCATTCCATCTCATTACTATAGTAACTTGTACCATAAGGAGATGGAGATAGACATGATTAAGACAAATGTGGAGGAGGGACGAGAGGCAACCATGACATGGTTTAAATAGGGAAATTGAAAATGTGGTAGAATTGCAACATTATGTGGAGCTGGAGGATATGGTACATATGGACATGAAGATTAAGAGGCAACTTAAAGAACAACGATCAATAAGGTTTATGTAGAAATTGAGTTCTTCCTCTTGGAAACCAAATTGTAGCAAGAAGGATGATAAGTTGATATTAAGAACAAGTCTGAATCATCTAAAAGTAAGGATGCTGGTTCTAGCCTATATAAAGGTAAGTCTAACTCCCAAACCTCTAGAAATAGTAATATAAAATGTTTTAAGTGTTTGGGATGGAGACAAATTGCATCCCAATGCTCGAATAAGCAAGTTATGATTTTGAGAGCAGATGGTGATGTTGAGACTGAAGGTGAATCTGATGATGATTGCACGCCACAATCAGAGGGGAGTCATGATGAAGCGTATCCAGTTGCTGGTAAAATCCTTGTCATTAGGAGAGCTTTGAATTTGGAAGTACTAGAGCAGGATTAATAGAGAACCATAGGTATGTGAAAGACAAGAAAGAAGCTTAGGATATGACTTGCATGGACATGAGCTAGCAAAAGGAGGCTTAGGAGCTGAAATTGGATCAGATTTGATGTCTAAATGTGCAAGGCAAGGGGTTGAACGAAATTCCCATATCAAAGGCCTAATATTTAAGCCTAATGTTCCTAAATATCCATTACAAGATGTTGGAGGCCCAGTGACAAGAGCTAGGACCAAAGTGGTGAAGCAAGCATTTGATTTTTTGATCCAAGACCTTTAATAGATAGTGCCCATGTTGCTAAGTGAGATTGCATCTCATAAAGGTTTAAGAGGAATTTTCTTAGTCTTTGAAGCCCAACTTGAAGTGTCCAAAGGCCCACATTGAGTCCAATTAGAAGAATTCACATAAAATACCATGTGACAATCATGTGCCATTTAAAAATAAGGAGAAGGACGTGGTCCATAAGGTCCAATATATTTAGATCATGTTTTAATTAGTTTCCTTTTTTATTTTCCTTAAAATAAGTTCATTTAGTTAAAAAATTTTCTAATTTTATTTTGTTTCCTTTTATTTTAGGAGTTGATTTGTTTCCTTTTATTTAGATTCTGCCTTAGGACATTAATTTAGAAAGTTTTTCCTATAAATAGGCACCCCTATATACTTTGAGGAGATTGATTTAGAAATAATATTAAGTATTATGCAGAGCATTTTTTGCTTTCTTTGTATTCTTTCAAAATACTTGAATTATCAAAGGTGTGGTCTTCCTTTGTGGTGTCCCAAGGCTAGGGTTCTATGAGAGGAGTTAGAGGAATATTGGTAAATGGAAAGAACCCATTCCCAAGCATAGCTCTATCTTGTTGAAGGTTCTCTAGAACAAGTTCCTGATGGGTGTCGCATCTTTTGGTATCAAAGATTTGGTTGCTAGATTTTAAATTGCTATCCTTTTGTGTTCTTTATTTTCATTCTCCTTCTCTATCTGTTTTTCATAAATTGTTTTGTTCACTTTTTGTTTGAGTTTTTAGCTGATTAATAGGTCTTTCTTAAGGTTCATAATCTCTGCTTTCTCCTTGTTTTGGAATCATTCCAATATAAGCTTTATAGAGAAAGATACACTAAGTTGAAATTTAAGAGCATCCAGCTTCTGAAAACTGCTTGGCATTTTTTTGTTTACATATTTATTCGTGTGAACTTCAAAATGTCTAGAGAAAAAGAGAAGAAGAAGAAGAAGAAGTCCAAAAAAGGAAAAACAGAAAAAAAAAATAACAAAAAAAACAATTAGAGTGTGTGCTGCGACATCTAGAGAAGTGGAGTCCAAGTTTGGTACTTTCCTAATTGAAATCAAGTAAAGATAACATCTTTCCTATTGCTTGAACTTAAATTGCAACTACTTTCCTATTTTGCATTGTTTAGAACTTGATTACTTTCCTATTTGCTTCACTTTCTTATTTCAATTACTTTCCTATTTTGCCTTTAGTTTCCTATTTTATTTCTTGCCTCATTCATCTTTCTTTTGCTTCAAGTTTGTGATGTTCCTTGAGGTAATCACTTCCTTATACTATTTTTCCTTTGTTTCCAAGTTTCTCCACTATCCCATCATTTTTCTTTCCTAATACTCTTAGTGTTAACTTCCTTTTTCTTTCCTCTTGTTTTCAAAGTTGCTGAGCCCTCCTTTCCCTTCAAGTCCCCTTCACTTTGCATATTTGTCTCCTTTAATTCTTCTTTATTTTCCACACCCTATTTCCCCTTTTAATTCTTTAAGAATTTTATTTTGGGACTCTAGTCTTGGCTGCCACTTGGTTTGATTGCTTCTATTTGATAGTGTCTTGTTTCGAATAAGGATACCATAGAAAGCAAGTTGAGTGGTAAAAGGAAAGAGTGTTTTTATTATAGAAAAAGCTAATTTTTGCATGCTACACGAGTTGTTTGGCATCTGTTAAGTGTATACACGTGAGGTTGAGTGGTGAGGTCCATATTGTTTTTTTTTATTCATTAACATTTTTTAGTTTATAAATGTCTCAAGAAGATGAATCACATGAACAAGATGTCAAAGTCTTTATGAAGGTTGTGCAAGATCAATTCCGGAGGTTGAATGCTAGGTTGGATGACATCCAATCCACATCAAACTCCAAAGGTCCTAGAAGGACATTCCATAAAGAAGATGAAGATGTGCAATCTGAGGATGAAGGCCCCAACCCTAGGAGAGGCAAATAAGCTCTTGATAACATAACATTGAAAATCCCTTCTTTCTATACATATAGTGAAGAGAAAAAGATAAAACTTGCTGCTATTGAATTTTGTGATTATGCTAGTATATGGTGGGATCAATTGCAGTTAGTTAGAAGGCAGAATCTTTTAAGACCAATCTGCACATGGCAAGAAATGAAATCCATCATGTGAAAGCACTTTGTTCCAAGTCATTATTATAAAGACTTGTTCAAGTGGCTGCAAATATTGAGGCAAGGATCCATGAGTGTTGAAGAGTACCACCAAGAGATGGAGATCATCATGATTAGGGCCAATGTTAAGGAGGACATAGAAACTACCATAAGAAGATTTCTTGATCGTTTGGGCCCTGAAATTGCTTCCATTATAAAAAGCTACAAAATTTCCTTCACATGGATGAATTGTTGCATAAAGTCATCATGGTAAAAAAGCAATTAAAGATCAAAAATGGTGTTGGATCGAGTTCCTGGAAGAACAACTTGAAGGAGTCTAAAAATTCCTTCAAATCTAAGGGAGACATCAAGCTAAAGGAGGAAAGTAAGCCTAAACTCTCTACTCCAAATCCTAAGGGTAAAAATCACTCTAAACCCTCTTCTTCTTCTACTCCTTGTAAAGTTAAGTTCTTTAAATATCAAGGTTTTGGTCAAATTACTTTTCAATGCCCTAACAAAAGAAATATTATTTTGCTTGATAATGGTGATGTTGCTAGTGAAAGTAGTGACAATGATGATTTTGATGATGTGTATCCATTGATGGATGCTTTCGATGTTGATTATGATGCTAAGGTTGGTGAAACGCAGATCCATGGGACTTGCTTGAGGCATAGGGGGAGGCGGTGGAGGCTCCTCATGTTGTACACTTGGTGCCT
>JAOQMS010007958.1:0-16920 GCA_027563885.1 Erythroxylum longipes
TGGATGGAAAAAGAAAGGCTGAATTTGTGAAGAACCTTCATGAGAAGGTACGGCTAAACATTGAGAGGAGGAATGAGTAATATGCCTCTAGTGCTAACAAACGAAGGAAGCATGTGTGTCCTTTGAACCCGGTGATTGGGTTTGGTTCATATGAGAAAAGAAAGATTTCCAGCCCAAAGGAGATCTAAATTGCTTCCTAGGGGAGATGGTCCTTTTCAAGTCCTTGAGAAGATCAATGACAATGCGTACAAGTTGGACTTGCCTGGTGAGTATAATGTTATGTAGGTGATGATTTGAGGATGAATCCTTTCGAGGAGAGAGGGGATGATGAGAACCAAGGTCAACATTTTCTTGATGGAAAGCTTGTTGCCATGGATGGAGGATTACATGGAGATTCACGTGGGAAGCATGTTGCCATAGGTGGACAAGTTGCTGCCAATGATCCATTATATGTTCCTAGTGGGCCAATCACAAGATCAAGATCAAGGAAGCCTTGCAAGGATTGGTGCACAAAACTTGGGCATATTTGGACAATTGGGCAGAATTAAAGTATTCACCATGCAAGAACAAGCCATTCAAGTTAGGCTTGGAAGAGGGAGATCCAATCTTGATCCATTGTATCAAGGTTATGGAAGACTAAACCAATCTTGAAGATTACATGTTTGGACTCTGCATTCTTGGACAGATTCTTGAAGATTACATGTTTGGGCCAGAATCATGTTCAAGACTCAAGTATTGGTTTATTTGGTTATATTTTCTTAGTATGGCTGAAATTCTATGTTAGGGAGGCTTTGGTTGTGTTTAAATCTGATTAGATGTCTTTAGATCATATTTGGATCAGATTCGATTAGTTAGAGTTTGAATTGTAAATTAAGACTTACAATCCTATTCTAAGTGGGATTGGCATGACTTAGACTTCTGCTACAAGTAGGATTAGTTTGTTAAATTCATATTAGGTTTATCTTGTCTTAGAATCCTAAATGTACTAGGATTGGTGTGATACATATCAGATTAGGAAGTTAGAGACTTGGTCAAATCAGATTTGTTATGACCTTGTTTCTTAGAGTTATATTAGAACTAGTATTTATAGGGTCTTGGACGTTCATTATAGAAGAATTCAGATTATTCAATTGAAAAATAGAGAGAGAGTTTTCTTCTTGAGTTCTTGAAAGAATATACCCAGAACTTATCAAAGAAATCCTTTCTTTGTGGCATTCACAAAACTTCCATTATAACCTTCATTCAAGTTTCTGTATTCCTTGGGTTTAGAAGTTAATATATTCTAAGTTTCTGGTTTCATTGTTTCTTGGGTGTAGGTTCTTTATACCAAGGTTCTTGTCTTTTAGACAAAGGGTCAAGGTCCATCAAAACCAGATTTGCGTTTAGGTTTCTTGGGATCATATATTCAGATTCTTGTTGGTTTTCTAGGGTTCATCTCTATTAGGTTCACATCAAAATAGGCACAAACAATCTATTTTCATGAAATAAGAAACCTTCATGCCTATATAATTTACCAAAGGCAGCATGTTCAGGAGCTTCAAACACATTACCAAAATCAAGATTAGAAGAACATAAATCCTAATGTACTCAAGCCTAACAATTTAATATCTAACATAGAGATTAAGGTATACCTACGAGACAAATTATTTGCAACCACGTTTTCCTTACCTTGTTTGTACTTGATCACATAAGGAAAAGATTCATTAAACTCCACCAATTTTGCATGGCTTTTTTTCAAGTTATCTTGACCCTTCAAATGCTTCAAGGACTTATGATCGGTATGAAGAACAAACTCCTTGGGCCACATGTATTTTTTCTATGTCTCCATGGCCCTCAATAAAGCATACAACTCTTTGTCATAAGTTGGGTAGTTCAAGGTTGCGCCATTTGGTTTGTCACTAAAATAACCAAAGGGTCGATTTTCTTCCATTAAAATAGCCCCAATACCTATACCTAAAGCATCACACTAAACTTTGAAAGTTTTAGCAAAGTTAGGTAAAGCAAGTAATGGTGTTGAACTTAGCTTTTCTTTAATCAAATTGAATGTGAATGTTGTTCACTACTGTACTTGAATCCACAGTTCTTTTTAACAAGTTCAATTAATGGTGCAGCAATGGCGTTAAAATCTTTAACAAACCTCCTATAAAAACTAGCCAGCACATGAAAGCTACCTAAGATTTAGGTATAGGCCACTCACGAATAGCCTTAACCTTTTCTTCATCAACCTCTATTCCTTTAGCACGAACAACATATCCAAGAAACTCAATCTGATTTGTGCAGAAAGAACATTTCTTGAGGTTTGCATATAACCTTTCGTCACATAAAACACTTAAAACCTTTTACAAATGTTCAAGATACTCATCTAAGTTTTTGCTATAAATCAGAATATCATCAAAATACATAACAACAAACTTACCAATAAAAGCACATATGACATGGTTCATCAATCTCATGAAAGTACTAAGGGCATTAGTTGACCCAAAACGCATAATTAGCCACTCATATAAATCATACTTAGTCTTAAAGGAAGTTTTCCATCCATCACCCTCTCGCATACGAATTTGATAATAACCATGCATTACACAAGAGTATCTATTCTTGAATCCATCATGCATAACCCTCCTATCAAACTGTCATGGTCGACCCAATAGCAAATGACTAGCATGCATAGGTATAACATCACAAAGCACCTCATCATGATACCTATCAATGGAAAATGACACTAGCACTTGTTTATTAACCTTGAATTCCCCACACTCATTCAACCATTGGAGTTTTTAAGGTCTAGGATGATAGTAGATAGGTTTAATTTTTCAACCAAAAGATTGCTTGCTACATTAGCACAACTTGCCCCATCTATAATCATGTTACATACCTTCTCCTTGATCTAACGTGTGTGGAAGATGTTGTCTCATTGTGCTTCATCCTCCTTCATCACTTGCAAATTCAAAGCTCTCTTAGTGACAAGGATTTCACCAACAACTGGATACACTTCATCATCAGTTCCCTCTGATTGTGGCATGCAATCATCATCAAATTCACCTTCTGTCTCAACATCACCATCTCCCCTCAAAATCATCACTCACTTATTTGAGCATTGGGATGCAATGTGTCCCTATCCCCAACACTTAAAAAAATTTAATATCTCTATTTTTAGAGGTTTGGGAGTTAGAATTACCTTTATCTAGGCTAGAAACAACATCCTTACTTTTAGATGATTCAGAATTGCTCTTAAGATTAGCCTTATCATCCTTCTTGCTCCATTGCAATTTCTGAGAGAAAGAACTTGATTTCTGTCCAAACCATATTGATGTTGTCATTTGAGTTACCTCTCAATCTTTATAGCCATGTGTACCATATCCTCCAGCTCCACATAATGTTGCAACTCTACCACATTTACAATTTCCTTATTTAAGGCATGCAGAAACCATGCCGTGGTGCCCTATTGTGGTTCTCCTCCACACTCTTAGATCCATGGGCTAGGCCTTGCAATTGATATTAGTAATAAGATGGAATGAATCTTATCCTCATAATAGCCGTCGTCTCCTCCCAAGTTTCTATTAGTCTCTAACGATTTTATCTCCTAGTCAAAACAACTTGATTGCACCAAACAATAACATAGTTAGTAAACTCAACAGCTGCAAATTTTACCTTTTTCACTTCAAAGTAGTTGCAACAATCAAATACCAACTCTACTTTCTTCTCTCGCTCTAAGTATGCGTCAAGATCATTCTTACCTGAAAATGGTGGAATCTTCATTTTAATGTTTCCTAAGTTTTGATCAAAATGATCTATCCTTTGCCCCCTTCGAACACCTCTATCTTGATCAAATATGTTATTGGCATCTCCCATATTAAAAATCATCACAATCATCTTCCTCTTCATGTTCAATAAGGTATTGTTGCCTTTCTTGTCTATGCACAATTGAAACTTCAGGAACTTGATTCCTTTGTAGAGCAACAATGGCAGCATCTTGTCTTCCTATCTTGTCTAAGATTTC
This sequence comes from Erythroxylum longipes, assembly GCA_027563885.1. Classification (NCBI taxonomy): domain Eukaryota; kingdom Viridiplantae; phylum Streptophyta; class Magnoliopsida; order Malpighiales; family Erythroxylaceae; genus Erythroxylum; species Erythroxylum longipes. The sequence continues at coordinate 4,001 of JAOQMS010007958.1, forward strand.
ACCAAATCTAACCTCCATGTGCTCAAAGTGTTGTCGCAAAGTTCTATTGAAATGTCTCTCTTGTCCTTCCTTCTTTAGCCATTATAGCAATCTAACAAAGAATGAATTGCAAAGAAAGAAACCTCACAAGAGTTTCGCTCCGTAAGTGTTTCACTCTTTGAAGGCCTTTAAATATAATGTAATCACTCTTGCCTTTTACCACTCAATTCACTTAAATTAGTTCTTTAAGGAACTAAAGAAACTTTGATCAAAAGTGATTACCATGCAATGCACACTCAACTTAGCACTTCCAACTTATCCAAAAAAAACTCAACTAGCGTAAGGAACAAAGAAAATAGGACAAGGGTAAGAGCTTAAACAATGAAACTGGAAAAGATAGCAAAGAAAAGAAGATGAACAAAGGTGACTCAAAGAAAAAGATACTGATTTCAAATTTTAGATAGGAATAAGCAAATCAAGTACTTCCCTTTTGTTCAATTCAAATTTTCCCTCATTTGCAAGCCACTATTTTTTTCTTCTTCCTCTTTTTTATTCTTGTTTTCTTTTCTTTTTTTAACAAATCACAACTTAGGTAATCAAATGACAAGATAAGGAACAAATATGAAATAATAAGAAAGAGAAATCAATTTAGGAAAATAACAAAATGACTAGATTTGGAAAGTTGGAAAGGAAATAAAAGAAAAAGATTGCAACAAGAAAAGTGAATGGAAGAAAACAACCAAATTTGCAAGATTTGCATCATTTGAGAGATTACAACAAGAAAAATGAATGAAAGAAAACAACCAGATTTTCAACATGTAAGAGATTGCAACAAGAAATGGGCAAAAACAATCAGATTTGCAATGTTTGAGAAACAAAGGAACAAAAACAACAAAAAAAAGTGAAACAAATTAAGTAATATGCACCAAAGTGATTTAGGATAACCCAAGCTCTGATACCAAATGATGTGAACCTTGTAAATCGAGATCTAGGAACCCACAAACAAGTTGCTAAAAGGAGTTTCTAGGAAAGCTAAATCAGTTTTGTTTTCAAGAAAATCCTTGACCAATGTTTAAAGAAACATGAACCAAAGTTATAAAAATAAGGAAGTTGATGCCACACTCTAGAAAGAAAATATTGAGAGTGATAAGTCAGATGAAAGTCACAAGGAATAAACCTTGATAAGCCAAGTTCAATGAAGAACCAACAAAGTGAATAACCTCACCAATTTCATAAAAATTCTAATCTGCATTCTTGCACAAAAGATGGCAGTTATATAGGCTAAAGAAAATCCTAATCAATCTTCTAGCTAGGATTTACTCTTTAAAAAATAAGGAAATCTCTAAGATTTAGGAAATCCTTTTCAAAACTGACTCTTAAAGCCATATATAGAAAGTGGACTTTTAGGCACCATGAAATTGGCTAGAGATCTCCTGAAATCATCAAAATAATATAGTCTTCTGATTAGGCCAAATAAACAACTAATTAGGCCTATTTAATGTTCGAATTAAGGTGATAGATCTGATTGATCTTTCCAAACCCAAATTAGCTTCATTGTTACTTGTTTAGCCTAAACATTTTCAATCAATCCATTAAGAGCTTCCTTCATCCTTGTACCTTTAGCTGGAGTTAATAGACCTATACTAATGTTTAATAGGTCATTGAAATATGTTAAACTAGATTGCACCATCCTTTGCATGTCCTTAGTTGGGTTTCCATTAAGGGAATCTTAATGTATCAAGCTATGGTTAAAGCTATTAGAAGCTGGCCAACTCCAACAATCATTTCTCAAGTGTAAAGTTTCCATGATTGGTTGCTCAAAATCTTAAAATTTTAGCATAATCATGATCCCTATCATTGAATGTTTAAAGAAAGGTAAGTTTGAATGGGACAATACTACATAACACACATTTAAGCTGATCAAAGACAGATTGTGAAACAGTTTGATTTTAGCACTTTCGAACTTCAATGAATTATTTGAGGTTAAATAGGACTCAAGCAATATGGGAATATGTGTTTTGTTTCATTCGTTGGTGAATAAGGTGACCAAGAATTGGGATCTCAAACTTGCACATGTAGAGTTTGCCTATAATAGTTTGCCTTCACATGAAACAGGGAAGTCACTGTTTGAAGTGGTGCACAAAATTTCTCCATACATTCCCATTGATTTGTTGCCTCTCCGAAGGGACAAATTGTTAAATATTTGGTGAAGTAAGCAATTGATTTAGAATCCTACATCAAAACAACTCTATACAATTGCATCACATTCAATCTCAAAAACTTTATCAAAGTTAGGTAAAGAAAGCAAAGGAGCATTATTAAAGACCTTTCCATACACATCAGTGCATCTAAACACAACAATCTTTTTAAAAGTTCATTTACAGGAGCTGCAATAAAACTAAAATCCTTTACATGAAAACTTCGTACCTCATTTGCATTCTTAGGTGAAGGCTACTCCTTAATTGTCTTAATCTTTTCCTCGTCTACATTAATTCCATGTGCACTCACATCAAAACTAAGGAAAAAATAGATTCCATATAAAACGTGCACAAAGCACATAATGAAAATGTTTGACATGGTTATCCAAAATTTTGCTATACAGAAAAATATTATCAAAGTAGAAAACAACAAACTTTTTGATAAAAGGTCACAAAACATGATTCATTAATCTTATGAAAGTATTTTTGATAAAAGTTCACAAAACATGATTCATTAATCTTATGAAAGTACTTGGTGCATTAGTTAAACCAAAAGACAATACCAACCACTCGTATAGAGCATATTTTGTTTTAAAAGCAGTTTCCATTTGTCTCCCTTTTTCATGCAAATCTAATAATACCCACTTTTTAAATCAGTCTTTGAAAAAAAGCAAGAATCATCCAACTCATCAAGCATATCATGTAATCTAGGTATTGAATGTCTATACCTTGTTGTGATTTTATTGATAGTTTGGCAATCCACCCATGTGCCATATCCCATCTTTCTTTGGGACTAGAATTACAAGAACAAAACATGTGCTGATACTCTCCCTTATAAACCCCTTCTTTACTAACTCGTCCACTTGCTTTTGAATCCCCTTGGTCTCTTAAGGATTATAAATTGATCTATCAAGGATTGGTCAACCTAGGATGAAATCAATTTGATGCTCAGTGCCTCTAAAGGTAGTAATCTTTGCGGCAACTCCTTACGGAATAAATCAGCAAATTACTACTATAAAGATGTACCAACACTAGGCAAAGAAGGAATAAGGTTGTTAGTTGAATGGTAAACGTCCTTATACATAAGCACAAGTAGTTGTTGCCTCACTAACATAGCACTCTTGACCTCACCGCTCTTAGCACAGGCACTAAACCTCATATTTTTCTCCCTATTTTGAGTTTCACAATCTAATTTTCTTCTCTCATAGCTTACTGCTATGCTCTTTTCACTCTTTTTCATACTCTCACTCATTTATAAAACACTCACTTGCTTTTTTCTTAATTTGGATTCTCTTGCTATCCTAATCTGATCCTCATATGCTTCCCATGGTTTAAAATGTGTTAAGATCACATTTTTATAACAAAGGAGTAATTGTTTTTACACCCATCATGTTGAACTTTTCTATCAAAATACCATGGATGCCCCTAGAGAAGATATCTAGCATGCATTGGTGCTACATCATGTAGAATCTCATTATTGGAACTCCCAATGGAAAATGCTCCTAAAACTTGTTTGTCGCCTTAACTTCTCCACATTCATTCAACCATTGTAACTTGTATGGTTTCGAAAGCTTTAGAGTTGTCAACTTCAGTTTATCAACCAAAAATTGCTAGTAACTTTAGTGCAACTCCCCTTATTAATGACCATGCTACATACCTTACTATTCATATGGCACCATGTATGAAAGATATGCTCAGATTGGGCCTCATCACTTTCATCCTTAGGCTAAATGTTAAGAGTTTGCCTAGTGATCAACAACTCTCTAACACACCATTGTCCAAAATAACCATAGTCGTTATATTTGGACACTAAGAAGTAGCATGCCAATCCCTCGACACCTGAAACACTTAAAATCATATGATTTAGAGGAGGGTTCAGTTTCAATTTTACCTTTGGAAAGAGAATATAATCTTTGGATTTTGCATCATCTTTTGGTCTTGAGGCAACCTTGTTAACCTTCTAGTTTGACCTTCAAGAAGAGATTGCCTAGACTTTAATTGCCTCTCTACCTTAATGGCCTTATAAAACAAATCCTCCATTTCTACATAATGTTGCAAATCCACTGCATCTATAATGTCCCTATTCAAACCATTAGTGAACCTATCCATGGTAGCTTCTCGGTCCTATTCTATTGGAATTTTATAGCTTAAGTGCTACAAATTTCATTTGACGCACCAAGATATTTTTGAAAGTGCTTGGGTTTCATGTAAGGAGCTAACCCTCAGCTCAAGGGGGCTCAATCAAGCTCATGTAATCTATAAGTGGCTTGACATCACTTTCCCTTTGCTCAAGTGTCTAAATCTAGCTTAAGGTGAGCTCATGGGAGCTCATTAAAACTAGTTAATAGCTAGAAAGCTAGGGATAAACTCAATTAGACTCAATTAAGATTACCCCAGCTCATCTTTGGTTCTTGGGAATTGAAGCTAGCTATAAATGTGTTCACACTAGTTAAGCTAGAAGAGCTAATTAAGGAGCATCAGTTGGAGTTGAAACCCAAAGCTTAATGTGTTGGACCCTATTTTCGGAGCCCAACTATTGATTCGGATACCAAAAGATATTTGGCCTCGGGCTGAAGACGAAACCCATGGTGGCCAATCGGGACCATTGCGTGAGGGTGGTGTGAAAGAAAGGTGTAAAGTATTGCAATCATAATAAATCTCAGCGTGGCAGCAAAGGAGAGTTCACCGCGGCGAACTCGTGGAGTTATCTCCATGGACCATTTGGGAAAAGTTTGCCGCAGCGGAAGTCATTCTTCTCCACGGCGAGTCGCCTTTGGAAAGGTTCACCGTGGCAAACCTCTGGCTTCGCCGCGGCGAAACCCTCATAATTCAAAATCCAAACTTAAATGTTCAAACATTCAAGACAAACACATATATTCAAATCTGACCATCCAAACATAATCACAAGCTAAACATAATCATAAACAAGAAACTTCAATTCTTCATTTCACTAATAATCCAAAAAGTTCGAACAAACTTTACTTACAAAACATCATACATATCAAAGTTTAATACAAAATACAAGTGATGCTCAATGTTGATATGCCTGTAAAGCTATCCAAAATAGTTGCTAACTTAGTACAAAAGTCTCTAACTATCGTGGAGTTTTCGATGCCTTGCAAGGATCAACTGTCATCTTAGTCTGCACCTCAGGAGGGAAAATAATGGGTTAAGCTACACGGCTCAGTGGCTAATATATTTATAGTCATCGGTAACTAGCACAAATTCAAGCATATCTATGTATATGTACTTAGCAATTCAAGTATTCTCAAATCTATTCTAGCAATTTGATCATTGACCAATAAAGTTCAAGAACTCAATTAAGCAGGTTAATGCATAACACATAACATTCAAATGCATCATACTTGACAATTTAAAGATGCAATGCACAAACAAATGGTTTGAGGGTTCCATGGAATCAGAACGGAGAAACCGAAGTTTACACCAAGAACAGAATGAGTCCTTTTTTGGAGCTCATATGCCACAAACAAGCAGCCGGGAGAAGGCTCTTGTCAACGTGCACGTGACGAACAGAATGGTTCCACTCTCGCCTAAACAAAAGCGCATATTCATTTGATCATATGCTCATACTTTTATGCTTTTCTATCTTTTCATTCAAACAAAATGCCATAACATGTTTCAATGGCATAACTTGATCAAGATTCATAAATCACACGCATTTTCAACAATCACATAATTCACTATCAAGCAAGTTGTACATACACACATATAGGCAAGAATTTGCTCAATCACACAATAACTATAAACAGATTACCTACATAATTTCGCTTGACAATCCAAGTTCAATGTTGTCTTTCCTCTTGCTCTTGGATCGGGCTTGCTTAGTTTCCTATAACAACCAAGTTCTCATTTAAACAACATTCAAAGGAAATTCATAAGGCTTTAGAAATCAAGAAGCTAAAATTGAACTATAATCCTTTCAAACCTAGACTTTCGGGTCTACTTTTCCATGATTGTTATGATCAGGTAAAAGAAGAAATTTGCTAATACTTTCTTCTAACTTTACCCCATTATCTCAAGTTTCTAATGACACCAAAATTATTCAATTTGGTTCAGTAATCAGAAAGTTATACTCCAAACATGTTGGGACTATCCTTATACTAAAACAATATTCTATACTTAACTTCCTTTCAAAATTTGACATCCTTAGAGACCGAATTTAAGCTTTATTTCTTCATACAACTTATATCCTATGCCTCTAGTTTAATCCAAATTAAAAATCACTCCATTTGGATAACTACACAAAATGTTATGATCAAAATACCAAAGCATGTTTGGTGCTGGAAAGTTCGCCGCGGCGAACTAAAAATAGTTCACTGTAGCGAACTTTTCCCAAAAGAAAAAATTCGCCCAAAAAGTCAAAGTTCGCCGTGGCAAACCAAGCAGAGTTGACCGCGGTGAACTTTGACAGAAACATACGTAGAACACTTCATTTTTTTTCTCCATATTTTTACTTCCAACATCCACAACCAACACATGCTAAACCTCAGCCATCATTTCTACTTCATATTCACTTCATTCTCCACTCCATTTTAACCCAAAATCATTCACAAATACATCATAATCTATCTTTGTTCATTAACCCTAAAAGATTAAAGCATTTCCATACACCATTCATTAACAACTCCATACACACATTTAACTTCATTTTCACTTCTAACAATTAATAAACATGGTTAATCCAACAAATCAAGAAAGGAAGAATGCTTGTACTTACTTGTTTAAGCCCCAAATTCTTCAAACTCTTCAAGATCTCCACAACCTTAGCTTGATTTTCTCCTCTTCTTCTTTTCTTCTCATACTCATGATGCTTCTCTCTTCTCAACCAAGCCAACAAGTTTCTTCCTCTAATTCTACACCATAACAACTATCAAATGTCCCTTTTTGTCGTCCAACATAAGCCTTATAATCTTTAAACTTAAGAAATCTTCCAATTCTACCCCCTTCTTTCATTTAATCCAAAGACTACTTACTTTAGGCCATAATCTTATACCCTAAATCGTACACTAATTTAATTCTAGCTTTGGCATAATAATTAAACTCCAAATAAAATGGTTTATCTAGCAAGACGACAAAATTTATTCAAATCATGCTTAATATATAAAATAAAAAATTTTGGGGCCCAACATAATGGGCGAGAATGGTGGTGTTAGATGAAGGAATCTAGCATGCTTGAGTACACAATGGACACTAGGGTGTACTATGAGCTGTAGCATGCCATAATGCGTCTTCCCATGCGTGCACATAGAGTGCAAGTTCATTGTCTCCACATAGATACATGAATTCGGCCAAGAAAGGATGAATTCAGCCAAGAGGTTGAATTCAGCCAATGTGAAAGATTCATCATATACCTTGCCTTAGAATGAGCATATATGACACCCTTTTACCAAGGTATGTGTACTTTGGATGAAAGGATGTGTTGTTTCAGCTAATGGTTGTGACCATTCACCCAAAAAGGGTTCATGTATAAGAATGAATAGTAATGAGTGTACCATCATGACTTTAAGTGAAGATACATGACTCTTTTCCAAAGGATGTGTCCCTTGGCCAAGAGTCATGATGTTTCGCGAAGAGACATAACTCTTAAAAGAGTCATGACTCTTCAAAGGAACCTTTTGGTGGCCTATAAAAAGGAATTTCGTAGTTCCTTTGAGTGAGTTTTTTTTCCTTTGGCCAAATACTACACTCTTCTCCCCATCTTTGAGCCGAAAACACTCTCTTCTTTCAAGTCTTCATGCATTGAAGCACCCTCTCATAAAATAGTTGTTAAGCTTAATAAGAACATTGTGGGTGAACCATAAGGATTGCTACTTTCACAAGTTAGTAACTCTTCCGACCTTAGTGTGTTGTGACGAGATCGGTCTACTCCATCCATTCCAACCACGACGAGCTAAAGAAAAAGGAGACCATAGTGGATCTCCACGAGGAAAAACTTCAATCACACAAGGAGTTATTCCACTGCATTTCAAGTTAGTATATCATCCTAACCTTCTTCGTGACATACGTAGGATCTTGTATGCCTATCAAATCATGAGATTTCTTGTTTTAGTTATGATCTAAAATCAATATATTTAACATTCGCCCAATTCATGGCTACCTCCATCTCCTTGTAATATTCCTCCACAGTCAAACTTTGTAACTTCCTACACAAATCTCGATAATAATTGTTAGGTATGAATTGTCTATACATTTCCACCTTCATCTCTTTCTATGAGCTAATAGGTCTCTCTCCATTACTACAGCTACTAAGAACCATTTGATCCCACCAAATGCTTGTATAATCCATTAATTCAAATGCTGCCAACTTGACCTTCTTCTCCTTAGAGTAGGTGCGATAATCAAATATACGTTCTACTTTTCTTTCCCACTCCAAGTACAACTCTGAATCATTTATGCCATGAAAAGAAGGAATCTTCATCTTAATACTAGCCAAATTATTATCTCACCTCTAGATAGCCCTCTTCCCTTCATGAAAACAACATCTTCTAAATCAGCTTCCTCCTCTTCCTCCAAATTAAGTGGCTAATTTCTATAGTAGTTTGATCTATTTGATGTCTCTAAATTATCCAATCTCATATCAAGAGTCTTGAATCGATCTTAGAAGGCTTTCATGAGCATCTTGATGACAATATTAACGACTTCTCCACTAATACTCTTGATTAAACCGGTAAAGAAAGAATTAGTAATAAAATAGATTAGGTTTTCCTCACTCACTCCCTTACGTGTTTACACCTTAAATGTTGTTCACTTGTGTTTTCACTCAATCTTGGCCTTTCTTATTGTTGGATTCTCTACTCTTGCCTTTTACCCTCCAACTTTCCTTTACAAGCCCTTTAACTAAAACCCTAATTAGTTATCTCAACAAGAAAACATATAGCAATTCAAACTTAATTACGTTGAATTGGTCAACAAGAAAGGTAAGATATAAAATAACTAAAGGAAAATTTGAAAAAGGAGATAAGAAAAGCATAATTAAGTAATATTATATGACCATAAAAAGAAAGAAAGAAAAGAGAACTAGGCAAGAATAAGGCTTTAAAATTAAGGAAGAAAATGATTACAAAAAGAAAGAAGATAACAAGGAAATAAAGTATAAACAAATTAAGAAGAATTAAGGCAAAAATGATTGTAGAAGGAAAGAAGATAAAAAGGAAATACAATAACAAAAGAAGAATTGTGGTAGAAAATGATTACATAATAAATGAACATAAAAGTAAATAATCTAAGGATATGATGCGAGACCCAATAGGAACTTGTCTTAGAGAACCTTCAATAAGATGGAGTTATGCCTGGGAACTGCTAGAATCAAACAAACACATGGAAGTATAAGAAACAAAATTGAAAAGATAGAAGCAGAACACAAAGAGAAAAGGGGGTTAAAGGAATGTTGGTCGATGGAAATAACCCTAGGAGAACTCGTTTCTTAGAACCCTAGCGTTGGGACACCACAAAGAAAGACCATGCCTTTGATAAGTCAAGTATTATCAAAGAGTACAAAAAAAGCAATAATGCTCTGAATAATACTCAATATTATTTCTAAATCAATCTCCTCAAAGTATATAGAGGGTGCCTATTTATAGGAAAAACTTTCTAAATTAATTTCCCAAGGTAGAAACTAAATAACAGGAAACAAATCAACCCTTAAAATAAAAGGAAACAAAATGTTTTGACTAGATGACCTTATTTCAAGGAAAATAAAAATGAAACTAATTAAAACATGATCTGAGCATATTGGACCTTATGGAGCACGTCCTTCTCCTTTTTTTTAAGTAGCACATGGTTGTTATATTGTATTTTATGTGAGTTCTTCCAATTGGACACAATGTGGGCCTTTGGACACTACATGTTGGGCTTCAAGGACTAAGACAATGCCTCTTGGACCTTTATGAGATGCAATCTGACTCAACAACATGTTGATTTTAGATCATAACTTAAACAAGAAATCTCATGATTTCATAAGCATATAAGATGCTATGCATATCACTAAGAAGGGTAGGACGATATACTAACTTGAAATGCAACGGAATAACTCCTTGTATGCTTGATGTTTTGCCTCCCTTGTGGAGATCCACGATGGCTTCTCCTTCTTCTCCAACTCGTCGTGGTTGGAATGGAAGGAGTAGATTGATATTGTCACAATGCACTAAGGTTGGAAGAGTTGTTAACTTGTGAAAGTAACAATCCTTATGGTTCACCCACAATGCTCTTAATAAGCTTAACAACTATTTTATGGGAGAGTGCTTTAACACATGAAGACTTGAAAGAAGGGAGTGTTTTCGGCTCAAAGATGGGGAGAAGAGTGAAGTATTCAGCCAAAGAAAAAAATCCCTTTCAAAGGAACTACAAAATTCCCTTTTGTAGGCCACCAAAAGGTGCCTTTAAAGAGTCATGACTCTTCCAAGAGTTATGTCTCTTAGAGAAACACCATGACTCTTGGCCAAGGGACACATCCTTTGACAAAGAGTCATGTATCTTCACTTAAAGTCATGATGGTACACTCATGAGCATTCATTCTTGTACATGAATCCCTTTTTGGCCGAATGGTCACAACCATTAGCCGAAATACATATACCTTGGTGAAAGGGTGTCATGTATGTTCATTCTAAGGCAATGTACATGATGAATCTTCCCTATTGGCTGAAGTCAAACTCTTGGCCAAATTCATCCTTTCTTGGCTTAATTCATGTATCAATGTGGAGACAATAAACTTGCACTCTAAATGCATGCATGGGAAGATGCATTATGGCATACTATAGCTCATAGAATACCCTAGTGTCCATTGTATACTCAAGCACGCTAGATTTCTTCATCTAGCACCACCTATTTTGCCCATTAAGCTTTGGGTTTCAACTCTAACTCATGCTCCTTAATTAGTTCTTCTAGCTTAACTAGTGTGAACACATTTATAGCGAGGTTCAATTCCCAAAAACCAAAGATGAGTTGCGGTAATCTCAATTGAGTCCAATTGAGCTTACCCCCCAGCTTTCTAGCTATTAACTAGTTTTAATGAGCTCCCATGAGCTCACCTTAAGCTAGATTTAGACACTTGAGCAAAGGAAAAGTGATGTCAAGCCACTTATAGATTACATGAGCTTGATTGAGCCCCCTTGAGCTGAGGGTTAACTCCTTACATGAAACCCAAGCACATTCAAATATATCTTGGTGCGTCAAATGAACCATATCCAATACTTTGTACCCTTAAGATACCTAAGGACCCTTTTCACACACTTCCAATGCTCGATTCCAGGGTTAGAAGAATATCTTGCCAGTAGATCTACAGCTAATGTCAGGCCATGTACATAACATGGCATACTTCCAATGGTACTTAGGTATGGGATCTTTTTCATTTCCTCCTTTTCTTGAGTACTATGAGGACACAAATCTTGACCAAGCTTGCACGCATAATCAAGACGATCATAAGAATAAAGTTGTCATGTGTTGGTTCACGACTCCCACTTAAATTATGACACACAAATCACATATCCCTTGATTTTACACAAAGACGCAAGGGCAGATGGCTCGTGTAAGAAAACTAAACTCAGCCTATAATTGACACGTACATTTTTCGTTGTGGTTTCAAAGTGAAATGGACCAATAATTGATTAAAAAAACTTTTCATTTATCAAACGTCTTACAAGTGTGACATAAGAAGGAGAAAATTACACCAACATTTCATAATCTACGAAGACCCATTGCCTTTACATGTTTAGCAAAATGAAATGGTGGCAATGGCTTAGTCATAGGGTCAGCCACCATTAGGTCCGTAGATATGTCCTTTAACTTAATTTCTCCCTCTTCTATTGCATCTCTAACAAAATGATACTTCATGCTAATGTGCTTAGTCTTTCCATGATACTTAGGGTCCTTATTCGAAGCCAAAGCTGTCATACTATCACAATAGATAGTTATGGGCCTTTCCAAAGGCACAATTGACCCTAAGTGCTAAATAAAATTTCCAAGCCACAAATCCTCTTGCATAGTCGAGGCACTAGCAATAAATTCAGCCTCCATTGTTGACAAATGTTGTGTAAGTTTGTTTCTTGCTAGTCTAAGAAATAGCCCATTATTTAGCATAAAGATAGCCAGATGTAGATTTGCACGAATCACAATCGCCACCCCAATCAACATTAGTGTAGCCATGCAAACCAAGATTCTCTGCTTGGTAGCTAGCCAATAGTGATGGAACTCACCAAGAAAATGGAGACTTGAGGATCCCAATGGGTCCAATTACAAGGTCATGCTTCAACAAGCTCTAGGCACAATTTCATATTTATGCACAAGCTTTTGTTTCACAAGAACTTCAAGAAGTTTTGTTAATCAAGCTTCGAGAAGAGCTTAAGGAGACGCCTAAGTGTGTGTGAACATTGGAGGTATCAAACCAAGAGGGCTAACACTTAGCCAATTTTCACACGCATAAGTCTAATCAATGGATTTAGGCTTATTTTATCTTGTAAAGGGAGTGTGGACTTCTTTTGGACTTTTTCATGGGCTGATTTGGGTTAAGTGTACATGTGCTTCATTAAAAAAAAGTCATTTGCATGTTTTATTTTAAGGAACCAAGCATGTGGGCCTAGTTAAAAAACCCAATTCGCCCCTCTTAAGTTAGTCTTCATGTTTCTTGTTTCCTTATCGTATTTGGATTTAAATTAGGCAATTTTAATTAGTTTTGAAGCCCAAATTTGTGTGGGATTTGTTTTTGGGCAGATTTGTTTCAAGAAAGCC
>JAOQMS010008017.1:0-16908 GCA_027563885.1 Erythroxylum longipes
TGGGAAAAAAAGCTCGTCGGTACACCTTCGGTGGGCAAAACAACCCGTCGACATGGGCGCTAGGCACCTTTGGTGGGAAAAAAAGCACGTCGGCAGACCTTCGGTGGGAAAAACAGCCCATCGGCACAAGTTTGGTGGGCAAAATAGCACTTCGGAACGGGTGCTAGGCACTTTCAGTGGGAAAAACAACACGTCGGTAGAAGTTTGGAGGGCAAAACAGCCCGTCGGGACGGGCACTAGGCACCTTCGGTGGGAAAAATAGCCCATCGGCCCACCTTTAGTGGGCAAAACAGCCCGACAGAATGGGTACTAGGCACCTACAATGGGATAAATAGGCCGTCAACACAAGTTCAGTGGGAAAAAAACCAGTCGGCATAAGTTCGGTGGGAAAAAAACCAGTCGGCACAGTCGCTAGGTACCTTTAGTGGGAAAAACAGCACGTCGGCACGGGTGCTAGGCACCTTGGGTGGAATAAATAGCCCTTTGATAAAATTTCGGTGGAAAAAACCGGTCGGCAAAAGTTCGTTGGGCAAAACAGCCCGTCAGCACGGTCGCTAGACACGTTTGGTGGGAGAAACAGCCCGTCCGCGCAAGTTCGGTGGGAGAAACAGCCCGTCGGCACAAGTTCGGTGGGAAAATAACCCGTCGGCAAAAAGTCGGGGACAAAATAGTCTGTTGGCACGGTCGCTGGGCACCTTCGGTGGGTAAAACAACCCGTCGACACGGTCGGTAGGCACCTTCGGTCTGCAAAACAGCCCGTCGGCACAAGTTCGTTAGGTAAAACCGCACATCGGCACGGGCGCTGGGCACCTTTAGTGGGAAAAATAGCACATCGGTTGACCTTCGGGGGGCGAAGCTGCACATCAGCACAAGTTCGGTGGGCAAAACCGCCCGTCGGTGTAGGCGGTAGGCTCCTTCAGTGGTAAAACAACCCGTCGGCACGGTCACTAGTCACCTTCGGTGGGCAAAACAGCCCGTCGGTACAAGTTCAGTGGGAAAAATAGCACGGGCGGTAGGCACCTTTGGTGGGAAAAACAGCCCGTTGGCACGGTCGCAAGGCACCTTCGGTGGGAAAAAATAGCCCGTTGGCACAATATCAGTGGGCAAAACAGCCCGTCGGCACGGGCGCTAGGCTCCTTCGGTGGGAAAAATAGCCCGTCGGCACAAGTTCGGTGAGCAAAACACCCCGTCAGCACGGTTGGTAAGCACGTTTGGGGGGAAAAGTAGCCCGTCGGCATACCTTCCGTGGGCACTAGGCACCTTTGCCACAATTTCGGTGGGAAAAAACCCTTCGGCACGGCCACCAGGCACCTTTGGTGGGAGAAACTGGCCTTTGGCGCACCTTCCTTGCGCAAAATAGAACGTCGGTATGGTCGCTAGGCACCTTCGGTGGGAAAAACAGTCCGTCGACATAGGCGCTAGGCACCTTTTGCAGGAAAAACAGCACGTCGGTAGACCTTTGGTGGGCAAAACAGCCTGTTGGTGCACCTTCGGCGAGAAAAATAGCAGATCGGCACGATCGCTAGGCGCCTTCGGTGCGAAAAACAGCCAGTCGGTAGACGTTCGGTGGGAAAAACAGACCATCGGCACAGGCGGTAGGCACCTTTGGTAGGAAAAACAGCACGTCGGCAGATCTTTGGTGGGCAAAACAGCCAGTCGGTGCACCTACGGTGGGAAATACAGCCCATCGGGACAAATTCGGTGGGCAAAATAGCACTTCGGCACTGGTGCTAGGCGCTTTCAGTGGGAAAAACAACACGTCGGTAAAAGTTTGGTGGGCAAAACAGCCTGTCGGGATGGGCGCTAGGCACCTTTGGTTGGAAAAATAGCCCGTCCGCCCACCTTTGGTGCGCAAAACAGGCCGACGGAATGGGTGCTAGGCACCTACAATGGGATAAATAGGCTGTCGACACAAGTTCGGTTGGAAAAAACCAGTCGGCATAAGTTCGGTGGGAAAAAAACTAGTCGGCACAGTCGCTAGGCACCTTCGATGGGAAAAACAGCACGTCGGCACGAGCTCTAGGCACCTTCGGTGGAATAAACAGCCCATCGACAAAAGTTCGGAGGAAAAAAACCAGTCGGCAAAAGTTCGTTGGGCAAAATAGCCCGTCAGTACGGTTGCTAGACACATTCGGTGGGAGAAACAGCCCGTTCGAGCAAATTCGGTGGGAGAAAAAGCCAGTCGGCACAAGTTCGGTGGGAAAATAACCCATCGGCAAAAGGTCGTGGGCAAAACAGCCTGATGGCACGGTCGCTGGGCACCTTCGGTGGGAAAAACAACCCGTCGGTACGGTCGGTAGGCACCTTCGGTCGGCAAAACAGCCCGTCGGCACAAGTTCGTTAGGTAAAACCGCACATCGGCACGGGCGCTAGGCACCTTTAATGGGAAAAACAGCACACCGGCAGACGTTCGGGGGGGGGGAAACTGCACATCGGCACAAGTTCAGTGGGCAAAACAGCCCGTCGGTATAGGCGGTAGGCTCCTTCAGTGGGAACGGTCTGTCGGCACAGTCTGTAGGCACCTTCGGTGGGCAAAACAGCCAGTCAGTACAATTTCAGTGGGAAAAATAGCACGGGCAGTAGGCACCTTTGGTGGGAAAAACAGCCTGTTGGCACGGTCGCAAGGTACCTTCGGTGGGAAAAAACAGCACGTCGGCACAATATCGGTGCGCAAAACAGCCCATCAGCACAGGCGCTAGGCTCCTTCGGTGGGAAAAATAGCTCGTCGACACAAGTTTGGTGAGCAAAACACCCAGTCAGCACGGTTGGTAAGCACGTTCGGTGGGAAAAGTAGCCCGTCGGCATACCTTCGGTCGGCGCTAGACACCGTCGCCACAATTTCGGTGGGAAAAAACCCGTCGGCACGGGCACCAGGCGCCTTCGGTGGGAAAAACAGGCCTTTGGTGCACCTTCGCTGCGCAAAATAGAATGTCGGTATGGTCGCTAGGCACCTTCGGTAGGAAAAACAGCCCATCGGCACAGGCGCTAGGCACCTTTTGCAGGAAAAACAGCACGTCAGTAGACCTTTGGTGGGCAAAACAGCCCGTTGGTGCACCTTTGGCGGGAAAAACAGCAGATCAGCACGATCGCTAGGCGTCTTCCGTGCGAAAAATAGCCGGTCGGTAGACGTTCGGTGGGAAAAAATCCCGTCGGCACAGGCGGTAGGCACCTTTGGCAGGAAAAACAGCACATCGACAGACCTTTGGTGGGCAAAACATCCCGTCGGTGCACCTATGGTGGGAAATACAGCCCATCGGCACATTCGCTAGGCACCTTCGGCGGGAAAAACAGCCCGTCGGCACGGGCGCGAGGCACTTTTGGCGGGAAAAAGAGCACGTCGGCAGACCTTCGATGGGAAAAACAGCCCGTCAGCACGGTCGCTAGACACCTTCGGTGGGAAAAACAGCCCATCAGTGCAAGTTCGGTGGGAGAAACAGCACGTCGCCACAAGTTCGGTGGGCAAAACAGCCCGTTGGCACGGTCGTTGGGCAGCTTCGGTGGGAAAAACAGCCCGTTGGCACAAGTTCGGTGGGAAAAAACCCTTCGGCACAAGTTTGATGGGAAAAAAACCCGTCATCACAAGTTCGGTGGGAAAAACAGCCCATCAACACAAGTTTGGGGTGCAAAACAGCCCGTCGGCACGGTCGCTACGCACATTCGGTGGGAACAACCCCTTGGCACTGTCGGTAGGCACCTTCGGTCGGTAAAACAGCCCGTCGTGACAAGTTTGTTAAGCAAAACTGCACATCGACACGGGCGCTAGGTACCTTCAGTGGGAAAAAAAACACGTCGGCAGACCTTCGGGGGGCAAAACCACACATTGGCACAAGTTCGTTGGGAAAATCCGCCCGTCAGCATAGGCGCTAGGCTCCTTTGGTGGGAAAAACAGCCCGTCGACACAAGTTTGGTGGGCAAAACAACCCGTCAACACGGGCGCTAGTTCGGTGGGAAAAAAACCAGTTGGCACGGTCGCTAGGCACCTTCGGTGGGAAAAAATAGCCTATCAGCATGGCCGGTAGGCATCTTAGGTGGGCAAAACAGCCCGTTGGCACGATTGCTAGGCACCTTCGATGGGAAAAACAGCCCATCAACAAGGTCGATAGGCACCATCGGTGGGCAAAACAGCCCGGCGGCACAAGTTTGGTGGGAAAAATAGCAAGGGCACTAGGCACCTTTGGTGGGAAAAATAGCCCGTCGGCACAAGTTTGGTGGGAAAAACAGCTTGTCGGCATAAGTTCGGTGGGAAAAACAGCCCGTTGTCACTAGTTTGGTGGGAAAAAACCCGTTGGCACAAGTTCAGTGTGTAAAACAGCTCGTCGGGACGGTCGCTAGGCACCTTCGGTGGGAAAAACAGCCCGTTGGTGCAAGTTCGATGGGAGAAACAGCCCGTTGCCACAAGTTTGGTGGGCAAAACAACCCGTTGGCACGGTCGCTGGGCACCTTCGGCGAGAAAAATAGCCCGTCGGCAGGGTCAGTAGGCACCTTCAGTCGACAAAACAGCCCACCAACACAAGTTTGGTAGGTAAAACTACACGTTGGCACGGGCACTAGGCACCTTCAGTGGGAAAAACAGCATGTCGGCAGACCTTTGGTGGACAAAACTACACATCGGCAGAAGTTCGGTGGGCCAAACTGCCCGTCGGCATAGGCGGTAGGCTCCTTCAGTGGGAAAAAAGCACGTCGACACAAGTTTGGTGGGCAAAACAGCCCGTTGGAACTGGCGCTAGGCACTATCAGTGGGAAAAACAGCCCCTCGGCACACCTTTGGTGGGTAAAACAGCTCGTCGACACCGACGCTAGGCACCTTTGGAGGGCAACCGTCGGCACGCCTTCGGTGGGCAAAACACCTCGTCGACACGGGCACTAGGCACTTTCGGTGGATAAACAGCTCGTCGACAGAAGTTCGATGGGAAAAAAACCAGTAGGCACGGTCGCTAGGCACCTTGGGTGGGAAAAACAGCACGTTGCCAGAGCTTCAGGGAGTAAAACTGCCCCTCGGCATAAGTTCGGTGGGAAAAAACCCGTCGGCACAAGTTCGATAGGCAAAACAGCCTGTCGGCACGGTCTCTAGTCACCTTCGGTGGAAAAAACGGCCCGTCGGGACGGTCGGTGGGTACCTTCGGTGGGCAAAACAGCCCGTCGGCACAAGTTCAGTGGCAAAAATAGCACGGGCGGTAGGCACCTTTGGTGGGAAAAGTAGCCCGTTGGCACGGTCGCAAGGCACCTTCGGTGGGAAAAAACAGCCCGTCAGCACAATATCGGTGGGCAAAACAGCCAGTCAGCACGGGCGCTAGGCTCCTTTGGTGGGAAAAACAACCAGTCGGCACAAGTTCGGTGAGCAAAACACCGCGTCAGCTCGGTCGGTAGGCACGTTCGGTGGGAAAAGTAGCCCGTCGGCATACCTTCGGTGGGCGCTAGGCACCGTCGCCACAATTTCGGTGGGAAAAAAACCCGTCGGCATGGGCACCAGGTACCTTCGGTGGGAAAAACAGGCCTTTGGCGCACCTTCGCTGCGCAAAATAGAACGTCAGTACGGGCACTAGGCACCTTTTGCAGGAAAAACAGCACGTCGGTAGACCTTTGGTGGGCAAAACAGCCCGTTGGTCCACCTTCAGCGGGAAAAACAGCAGGTCGGCACGATCGCTAGGTGCCTTCGGTGAGAAAAATAGCAGGTTGGTAGACGTTTGTTGGGAAAAACAGGCAGTTGGCACGGGCCGTAGGCACCTTTAGTAGGAAAAAGAGCACGTTAGTAGACCTTCGGTGGGTAAAACCGCCCGTCGGCTCAGGCGGTAGGCACCTTCGGTGGGAAAAATAGCACGTCGGCACAAGTTCGGTGAGCAAAACAGTACATCGGCATGGTCGGTAGGCACCTTCGATGGGAAAAACAACCCTTCTATGGGTAGAACAGCTCATCGGCAAGGTTGCTAGGCACCTTCAGGGAGAAACATCCCATCGCCGCAAGTTTGGTGGGAAAAAACATGTCGACACAAGTTCGGTGGGAAAATAACCTGTCAGCAAAAGATCGGGGGCAAAACAGCCTGTTGGCACGGTCGCTGGGCACCTTCGGTGGGAAAAACAACCCGTCGGCACGGTCGGTAGGCACCTTCGGTGGGAAAAATAGCACGTCGGCACAAGTTCGGTGGGAAAAATAGCACGTCGCTAGGCACCTTTGGTGGGAAAAACAGCGCGTTGGCATGATCGCTAGGCACCTTCGATGGGAAAAACAGCCCGTCCGCATGGTCAATAGGCACCGTCGGTGGGCAAAACAGCCCGTCGGCACAAGTTCTGTGGGAAAAATAGCACGGGCACTAGGAACCTTTGGTGGAAAAAATAGCCCGTCGGCACAAGTTAGGTGGGAAAAACAGCCCGTCGGCACAAGTTCGGAGGAAAAAAACCTGTTGGCACAAGTTCAGTGGGTAAAACAGCCCGTCGCTAGGGTCGCTAGGCACCTTCGGGGAGAAAAACAGCTTGTCGGTGCACCTTCGGTGGGAAAAACAACCCGTCAGTGCACCTTCAGTGAGCAAAACTGCCCATCGGCACGATCGCTAGGCACCTTCGGTGGGAAAAACAGCCAGTCGGTAGACCTTCGGTGGGCAAAATAGCCTGTCGATAAAAGTTCAGAGGAAAAAAACCAGTTGGCAAAACACCCTGTCGGCACGGTCAGTAGGCACCTTCAGTCGGCAAAACAACACGTCGGCACAAGTTTGTTAGACAAAACTACACATCGGCACAGGCGCTAGGCACCTTCAGTGGGAAAAAAAGCACGTCGGCAGACCTTCGGGGGGGCGAAACCACACATCTGCACAAGTTGGTTGGGCAAAATCGCTCGTCAGCACAGGCGCTAGGTTCCTTCGGTGGGAAAAACAGCCCATCGACACAAGTTTGCTGGGCAAAGCAGCCTGTCAGCATGGGCACTAGTTTGGTGGGAAAATCCTAGTCGGCACAAGTTCGGTAGGAAAAAACCAGTCGGCACGGTCGCTAGGCACCTTCGGTGGGAAAAACAACCCTTCCGCATGGTCGGTAGGCACCTTCGGTGGGCAAAACAGCCCGTTGGCACAAGTTTGGTGGGAAAAATAGCACGAGCGCTAGGCACCTTTGGTGGGAATAACAGCCCATTGGCACGATCGCTAGGCACCTTCGGTAGGAAAATCATCCTGTTGGCACGATCAATAGGCACCGCCGATGGGCAAAACAGCCCGTCGGCACAAGTTCTGTGGGAAAAATAGCACGGGCGCTGGGCACCATTGATGGGAAAAATAGCCCGTCAGCACAAGTTCGGTGGGAAAAATAGCCCGTCGGCACAAGTTCGGCGGAAAAAACAACCCGTCGTCACTAGTTTGGTGGGAAAAAAACCCGTTGGCACAACTTCAGTGGGTAAAACAGCCCGTCGGTACGGTCGCTAGGCACCTTCTGTGGGAAAAACTGCCCGTCGGTGCATCTTTGGTGGGCAAAACAGCCCATTGGCATGGTTGCTAGGCACCTTTGGTGGGAAAAACAGCCCGTCAGCACGGGCGCCAGGCACCTTTGGCAGGAAAAATAGCACGTCGGCAGATCTTTGGTGGGCAAAACAGCTCGTCGGTGCACCTTCGGTGGGAAATACAGCCCATCGGCACGTTCGCTAGGCACCTTCGATGGGAAAAACAGCACGTCGGTAAACCTTCAGTGGGCAAAACAGCCCGTCGACACGGGCGCTAGGCACCTTTGGCGGGAAAAAGAGCACATAGGCAGAAACAGCCCGTTGGCACAAGTTCGGTGGGAGAAACAGCCCGTTGGCATAAGTTCGGTGGGAGAAACAGCCCATCGGTGCAAGTTCGGTGGGCAAAACAGCCCGTCGCCACAAGTTCGGCGGGCAAAACAGCTCGTCGGCACGGACACTGGGCACCTTCGGTGGGAAAAACAGCCCGTTGGTGCAAGTTTGGTGGGAAAAAAACCCGTGGGCACAAGTTTGGTGGGAAAAAAACCTGTCGGCATAAGTTTGGTGGGAAAAATAGCCCGTCGGCACAAGCTTGATGTGCAAAACAGCACGTCGGCACGGTCGGTAGGCACCTTCGGTGGGAACAACATGTTGGCACGGTCGGTAGGCACCTTCGGTCGGGAAAACAGCCCGTCGGCACAAGTTTGTTTGGGAAAACCGCACATTGGAACGGGCGCTAGGCAACTTCAGTGGGAAAAAAAGCACGTTGGTAGACCTTTGGGGGGCGAAACCAAACATCGGCACAAGTTCGTTGGGCAAAACCGGTCGTCAGCACAGGCACAAGTTTGGTGGGAAAAACAGCCCGTCAACATAAGTTTGGTGGACAAAACAGCCCGTCAGCACGGGCGCTAGTTCGGTGGGAAAAAACCAGTCGGCACAAGTTCGGTGGGAAAAAAGCCAGTCGGCACGGCCGCTAGGCACCTTAGGTGGCAAAAAACAGCCTGTCAGCACGGTCGGTAGGCACCTTCGTTGGGGAAAACAGCCCGTTGGCACGATCGCTAGGCACCTTCGGTGGGAGAAACAACCCATCGGCACGGTCGATAGGCACCGTCGGTGGGCAAAACAGCCCGTGGGCACAAGTTTGGTGGGAAAAATAGCTAGGGCGCTAGGCACCGTCGGTGGGAAAAATAGCCCGTCGGCACAAGTTCGGTGGGAAAAACAGCCTGTCGGCACAAGTTCGGTGGGAAAACAGCCCGTCGGCACTAGTTTGGTGTGAAAAAACCCGTTGGCACAAGTTCAGTGGGTAAAACAGCTCATCGGTACAGTCGCTAGGCACCTTGGGGGAGAAAAACTGCTCGTTGGTGCACCTTCAGTGGGAAAGACAGCCAGTCGGTGCACCTTAGGTGGGCAAAAAGGCCCATCAGCATGGTCGCTAAGTACCTTTGGTGGGAAAAACAGCCCGTCGGCATGGGCGCTAAGCACATTTTGCAGGAAAAAGAGCACATCGGTTGGCCTTTGGTGGGCAAAATAGCCCTTTGGTGCACCTTCGGTGGGAAAAACAGCAAGTTGGCATGATCGCTAGGCACCTTCAGTGGGAAAAACAGCCGATCGGTAGACGTTCGGTGGGAAAAATAGCTCGTTGGCCCGTGCGGTAGGCACCTTTGGTGGGAAAAAGAGCACGTCAGCAGACCTTTGGTGGGCAAAACCGCCCATCGGCTCAGGCTGTAGGCACCTTCGGGTGGGAAAACAGCACGTTGGCACAAGTTTGGTGAGCAAAACAGCCCGTCGGCATGGTCGATAGGCACCTTCGATGGGAAAAACAGCCCTTCGGTGGGTAGAACAGCCCATTGGCAAGGTTGCTAGGCACCTTTGGGGAGAAAAACAGCTCATCGGTGCACCTTCAGTGGGAAAAATAGCCCATCGGTGCACCTTCGGTGGGCAACACAGCCCATCAGCACGGTCGCTAGGCACCTTCGGTGGGAAAAACAGCCCGTTGGTGCAAGTTTGGTGGGAGAAAAAGCCCGTCGCCACAAGTTCGGTGGGCAAAATAGCCCGTCGGCACAGTCGGTAGGCACCTTCGGTCGACGAAACAGCCCGCCGGCACAAGTTCGGTTCGTAAAACTGCACGTTGGCACGGGCGCTAGGCACCTTCAGTGGGAAAAATAGCACGTTGGCAGACCTTTGGGGGGCGAAACTACACATCGGCACAAGTTCGGTGGGCATAGGCGGTAGGCTCCTTCAGCGGAAAAAACAGCTCGTCGGCACAAGTTTGGTGGGCAAAATAGCCCGTTGGAACAGGCGCTAGGCACTATCAGTGGGAAAAACAACCCCTCGGCACACCTTCGGTGGGCAAAACAGCTCGTTGGCGTCGACGCTAGGCACATTCAGCGGGCAAAACAGCCCGTCGGCACGCCTTCGGTGGGCAAAACAGCTCGTCGACACGGGCATTAGGCACTTTCGGTGGATAAATAGCTCGTCGACAGAAGTTCGACGGGAAAAAAACCAGTAGGCACGGTCGCTAAGCACCTTCGGTGGGAAAAACAACACGTTTCCAGAGCTTCAGGGAGTAAAACTGCCCGTCGGCACGGGCGCTAGACATCTTTGGTGGGAAAAACAGCCCAACGGCACAAGTTCGGTGGAAAAAACAGCCTGTCGGCACGGTCTCTAGTCACCTTCGGTGGGAAAAACGGCCCGTCGGTACGGTCTCTAGTCACAAGTTCTGTAGGAAAAAACCAGTCGGCACAAGTTCGGTAGGAAAAAACTAGTCGGCACAAGTTCGATAGGAAAAAAACCAGTCGGCACGGTCGCTAGGCACCTTCGGTGGGAAAAACAACCCTTTCGCATGGTCGGTAGGCACCTTTGGTGGGCAAAACAGCCCGTTGGCACAAGTTCGGTATGTAAAACAGCCCGTCGACACGGTCTCTAGTCACCTTCAGTGGGAAAAAGGGCTCGTCGGCACGATCGATAGGCACCTTCGGTGGGCAAAACAGCCCGTCGGCACAAGTTCAATGGGAAAAATAGCATGGGCGGTAGGCACCTTTGGTGGGAAAAACAGCCCGTTAGCATGGTCGCAAGGCACCTTCAGTGGGAAAAAACAGCCCGTGGGCACAATATCGGTGGGCAAAACAGCCCGTCAGCACGGGCGCTAGGCTCCTTCGATGGGAAAAACAGCCCGTTGGCACGGGCGGTAGGCACCTTTGGCGGGAAAAAGAGCACGTCAGCAGACCTTCGGTAGGTAAAACTGCCTGTCGGCTCAGGCGGTAGGCACCTTCGGCGGGAAAAACTGCACGTTAGCACAAGTTCGGTGAGCAAAACAGTCCGTCAGCATGGTCGGTAAGCACCTTCGATGGGAAAAACAGCCCTTCGGTGGGTAGAACAGCCCATCGGCAAGGTTGCTAGGCACCTTCGGGGAGAAAAACAGCTCGTCGGTGCACCTTCGGTGGGAAAAATAGCCAGTCGGTGCACCTTCGGTGGGCAACACAGCCCATTGGCACGGTCGCTAGGCACCTTCGGTGGGCAAAACAACCCGTCGACACAGGCGCTAGGCACCTTTGGCAGGAAAAATAGCACGTCCGCAGACCTTTGGTGGGCAAAACAGCCCGTCGGTGCACCCTCGGTGTGAAATACAGCCCGTCGGCACGGTCGCTAGGCACCTTCGGTGGGAAAAACAGCCCGTCGGTGGGCAGAACAGCCCGTCAGCTCATCGGCAGAGGCGCTAGGCATTATCAACGGGAAAAACTGCCTCTCGGCACACCTTCGGTGGGCAAAACAGCCCGTCGAAACTGACGCTAGGCACCTTTGGCGGGCAAAACAGCCCGTCGGCACGCGTTCGGTGGGTAAAACAGCTCGTCGGCACGAGCACTAAGCACTTTCGGTGGATAAACAGCTCGTCGACAGAAGTTCGATGGGAAAAAACCAATCGGCATAACTTCGGTGGGAAAAAACCAGTCGGCAGTCTCTCGCTAGGCACCTTCGGTGGGAAAAACGGCACGTCGCCAGACCTTCAGGGAGTAAAATCGCCAGTCGGTACGAGCGCTAGACATCTTTGATGGGAAAAACAGCGCAACGGCACAAGTTCGGTGGGAAAAACAGTACGTCGGCACAAGTTCGGTGGGAAAAAACCCTTCGGCACAAGTTCGGTGGGAAAAAAGCCCATCGGCACGATCGGTAGGCACCTTCGGTGGGCAAAACAGCCCGTCGGCACAAGTTCAGTGGGAAAAATAGTACGGTCAGTAGGCACCTTTGGTGGGAAAAACAACCTGTTGGCACGGTCACTAGGCACCTTCGGTGGGAAAATACAGCCCGTCGGCACAATATCGATGGCCAAAACAGCCCGTCAGCAGGGGCGCTAGGCTCCTTCGGTGGGAAAAACAGCCCGTCGGCACAAGTTCGGTGGGCAAAACACCTCGTCATCAAGGTTGGTAGGCACCTTTGGTGGGAAAAGTAGTCCGTCAGCATACCTTTGGTGGGCGCTAGGCACCTTCGGTGGGTGCTAGGCATCGTCGCCACAATTTCGGTGGGAAAAAAAAACCCGCCGGCACGGGTACCAGGCACCTTCGGTGGGAAAAACAGGCCTTTGGCTCACCTTTGCTGCTCAAAATAGCACGTCAGCATGGGCGCTAGGCACCTTTGGTGGGGAAAACAACCCGTCGGTGCACCTTCGGTGGGAAATACAGCCTGTCGGCATGTACCCTAGGCACCTTTGGTGGGATAAACAGCCCGTCGACATAAGTTCGATGCGAAAAAACCAGTCGGCCCATGTTTGGTCGGCAAAACAGCCCATCGGCACGATTGCTAGGCACCTTGGGTGGGAAAAATAGCCCGTCAGTGCACCTTCGATGGGCAAAACAACCCGTCAGCATAGGCGCTAGGCACCTTCGGTGGGAAAATAGCCCTTTGGCACAATATCGTTGGGAAAAACGCCCCCTCGCCATGGGCACTAGGCTCCTTCAATGGGAAAAACAGCCAGACGACACAAGTTCGGTGGGCAAAACACCACTTCAGCTCAGTTGGTAGGCACCTTCGGTG
Organism: Erythroxylum longipes; assembly: GCA_027563885.1. Taxonomy (NCBI): domain Eukaryota; kingdom Viridiplantae; phylum Streptophyta; class Magnoliopsida; order Malpighiales; family Erythroxylaceae; genus Erythroxylum; species Erythroxylum longipes. The sequence goes on from JAOQMS010008017.1 coordinate 12,443, forward strand.
GGAAAATTAGCCCGTCGGCTTACCTTCGGTGGGTGCTAGGCACCATCGGTGGGAAAAACAGCCCATCAGCACAAGTTCGATGGGCAAAACAGCCCGTTGACACACTTGCTAAGCATCTTTGGTGGAAAAACAGAGCGTCGGCGTAAGTTTGATGGGCAAAACAGCTCTTTGGCATGGGGGCTAGGCACCTTCGATGGGAAAAACAGCCCTTCGGTGGGTAGAACAGCCCATCGGCAAGGTTGCTAGGCACCTTCGGGGAGAAAAACAGCTCGTCGGTGCACCTTCGGTGGGAAAAACAGCCCGTCGGTGCACATTCGGTGGGCAAAACAGCCCATCGGCACAGTCGCTAGGCACCTTTGGTGGGAAAAACAGCCCGTGGGCACGGGTCTTAGGCACTTTTTTAGGAAAAACAGCACGTCGATTGACCTTTGGTGGGCAAAACAGCCCGTTGGTGCACCTTTGGTGGGAAAAACAGCAGGTCGGCACGATCGCTAGGCACCTTTGGTGGGAAAAACAGCCGATCGGTAGACGTTCAGTGGGAAAAATAGCCCGTTGGCACGGGCGGTAGGCACCATTGGTGGGAAAAAGAGCACGTTAGCAGACATTCGGTGGGCAAAACTGCCAGTCGGCTCAGGCGGTAGGCACCTTCGGTGGGAAAAACAACACGTCGGTGCAAGTTTGGTGAGCAAAACAGTCCGTCGGCATGGTCGGTAGGCACCTTCGATGGGAAAAACAGCCCTTCGGTGGGCAGAGCAGCCCATCGGCAAGGTTGCTAGGCACCTTTGGGGAGAAAAACAACTCATCGGTGCACCTTCGATGGGAAAAATAGCCCGTCGGTGCACCTTCAGTGGGCAACACAGCCCATCAGCACGTTCGCTAGGCACCTTTGGTGGGAAAAATAGCCCGTCGGTGCAAGTTCGGTGGGAGAAAAAGCCCATCGCCATAAGTTTGGTGGGCAAAATAGCCCGTCGGCACGGTCGCTGGGCACCTTCGGTGGGAAAAACAGCCCGTCAGTACTGGTAGGGACCTTCGGTTGACAAAACAGCCCGCCGGCACAAGTTCGATAGATAAAACTGCACGTTGGCACGGGCGCTAGGCACCTTCAGTGGGAAAAACAGCACGTCGGCAGACCTTTGGGGGGCAAAACTGCACATTGGCACAAGTTCGATGGGCCAAACCGCCCGTCGACATAGGCCGTAGGCTCCTTCAGTGGGAAAAACAGCTCGTCGGCACAAGTTTGGTGGGCAAAACAGCCCATCGGAACGGGCACTAGGCACTATCAGTGGGAAAAACAGCCCCTCGACACACTTTCGGTGGGTAATACAGCTCGTCGACACCGATGCTAGGCACTTTCAGTGGATAAACAGCTCGTCGACAGAAGTTCGATGGGAAAAAAACCAGTAGGCACGGTCTCTAGGCACCTTCGGTGGGAAAAACAGCACGTTGCCAGAGCTTCAGGGAGTAAAACCACCCGTTGGCATGGGCGCTAAACATCTTTGGTGGCAAAAACAGCCCAACGGTACAAGTTCGGTGGGAAAAACAGCCCCTCGGCATAAGTTCGGTGGGAAAAAACCCGTCGGCACAAGTTCGGTAGGCAAAACAGCCCGTCGGTACGGTCTCTAGTCACCTTCGGTGGGAAAAACGACCCATTGTCACGGTCGGTAGGTAACTTAGGTGGGCAAAACAGCCCGCCGCACAATATAGCACGGGCGATAAGCACCTTTGGTGGGAAAAACAGCCCGTTGCCACGTTCGCAAGGCACCTTCGTTGGGAAAAAATAGCCCGTCGGCACAATATCGGTGGGCAAAACAGCACGTCAGCCCCGACGCTAGGCTCCTTCGATGGGAAAAACAGCCCGTCGGCACAACTTCGTTGAGCAAAACACCCCGTGAGCACAGTTGGTGGGAAAAGTAGCCCATCGGCATACCTTCGGTGGGCGCTAGGCACCGTCGCCACAATTTCGGTGGGAAAAAAACCCATCGGCACGGGCACCAGGCACCTTCAGTGGGAAAAACAAGCCTTTGGCGCACCTTCGCTGCACAAAATAGAACGTCGGCATGGTCGCTAGGCACCTTCGGTGGGAAAAACAGCCCGTCGGCACGGGCGCTAGGCACCTTTTGCAGGAAGAACAGCACGTTGGTAGACCTTTGGTGGGCAAAACAGCCCGTTGGTGCACCTTCGGCTGGAAAAACAGCAGGTCGTCACGATCGCTAGGCACCTTCGGTGTGAAAAACATCCGGTCGGTAGACGTTCGTTGGGAAAAAGAGCTCGTCGGCACGGGCGGTAGGCTCATTTGGCGGGAAAAAGAGCACGTCAGCAGACCTTCGGTGGGCAAAACCACCAGTCGGCTCAGGCGGTAGGCACCTTCGGTGGGAAAAACAGCACGTCGGTACAAGTTCGGTGAACAAAATAGTCCGTTGGCAAGGTCGGTCGGCACCTTCAATGGGAAAAATAGTACTTCGGTGGGTAGAACAGCCCATCGGCAAGGTTGCTAGGCACCTTCGGGGAGAAAAACAGCTCGTCGGTGCATCTTCGTTGGGAAAAACAGCACGTCGGTGCACCTTCGGTGGGCAACACAGCCCATCGGCACGGTCGCTAGGCACCTTCGGTGGCCAAAACAACCCGTCGGCACAGGCGTTAGGCATTTTCGGCAGGAAAAATAGCACGTCGGCAGACCTTTGGTAGGCAAAACAGCCAGTCGGTGCACCCTCGGTGTGAAATACAGCCCGTCGGTACGGTCGCTAGGCACCTTCGGTGGGAAAAACAGCCCGTCGGTAGACCTTCGGTGGGCAAAACAGCCCGTCGGTACGGGCGCTAGGCACCATTGGTGGGAAAAAGAGCACGTCGGTAGACCTTCGGTGGAAAAACAGCCCATCGGCACAAGTTCGGTGGGCAAAATCGCACATCGGCACGGGTGCTAGGCATTTTTAGTGGGAAAAACAGCAGGTCGGTAGAAGTTTGGTGGGCAAAACAGCTCGTTGGGACGGGCGCTAGGCACCTTCGGTGGGAAAAACATCCCCTCGGCCCACCTTTGGTGGGCAAAACAGCCCGTCGGAATGGGTGCTAGGCACCTACAATGGGATAAATAGGCCGTCGACACAAGTTCGTTGGGAAAAAAACCAGTCGATATAAGTTCGGTGGGAAAAAATAGTCGGCACAGTCGTTTGGCACCTTCGGTGGGAAAAATAGCACGTCGGCACGAGCGCTAGGCACCTTGGGTGGAATAAAAAGCCCGTCGACAAAACTTCGGGGGGAAAAAACCAATCTGAAAAAGTTCGTTGGGCAAAACAGCCCGTCAGCACGATCGCTAGACACATTCGGTGGGAGAAACAGCCCGTCGGCACAAGCTCAGTGGGAAAATAACCCGTCGGTAAAAGGTCGGGGGCAAAACAGCCTATCGGCACGGTCGCTGGGCATCTTCGGTGGGAAAAACAGCCCGTCGGCACGGTCAGTAGGCACCTTTGTTCGACAAAACAGCCCACCGGCACAAGTTCGTTAGGTAAAATCGCACGTCGGCACGGGCCCTAGGCACCTTTAGTGGGAAAAACAACACGTCGGCAGACCTTCGGGGGGCGAAACTGCACATCGGCACAAGTTCGGTGGGCAAAACCGCCCGTCGGTATAGGCGGTAGGCTCCTTCAGTGGGAAAAACAACCCGTCGGCACAAGTTTGGTGGGCAAAACAGCTCGTCGGCACGGGCGCTAGGCACTATTGGTGGGAGAAACAGCCCCTCGGTACACCTTCGGTGGGCAAAACAGCCTGTCGACACCGACGCTAGGCACCTTCGGTGGGCAAAACAGCCGTCGGCACACATTTGGTGGGTAAAACAGCTCGTCAGCACGAGCACTAGGCTCTTTCGGTGGATAAACAGCTCGTCGACAGAAGTTCGATGGGAAAAAAACCAGTCGGCATAACTTTGGTGGCAAAAAAACCAGTCGGCACGGTCTCTACGCACCTTGGGTGGGAAAAATAGCACGTCGCCAGGCCTTCAGGGAGTAAAACCACCTGTCGGTACGAGCGCTAGACATCTTTGGTGGGAAAAACAGCGCAACGGCACAAGTTCGGTGGGAAAAAACCCGTCGGTACAAGTTCGGTGGGAAAAACGGCCAGTCGGCACTGTCTGTAGGCACCTTCGGTGGGCAAAACAGCCCGTCGGCACAAGTTCAGTGGGAAAAATAGCACGAGCGGTAGGCACCTTTGGTGGGAAAAACAGCCCGTTGGCACGGTCGCTAGGCACCTTCGGTGGGAGAAAACAGCTCGTCGGCACAATATCGATGGGCAAAACAGCCCGTCGGTACGAGTGCTAGGCTCCTTCAGTGGGAAAAACAGCCTGTTGGCACAAGTTTGGGGGGCAAAACACCCCGTAATCACGGTTGGTAGGCACCTTTGGTGGGAAAAATAGCACGAGCGGTAGGCACCTTTGGTGGGAAAAACAGCCCGTTGGCACGGTCGCTAGGCACCTTCGG